>JAILXH010265380.1:49140-62518 GCA_023558415.1 Piaractus mesopotamicus | reverse complement strand
TATATTAGTAATATACCGTATATCGTGAACATTTTTGAAGAATATCAATACTAGATTTTTGCCATATCACCCACTTTTAGATTTACCACCATTTTACCATTATTAGCATTACATATAAAAACTCAGAAGACACATGTACGTTCATTAGTGGTTTTGAATAGTAAATGAAATGGCTATATCTGTGTCGCAGACATTGAGACCCCATATTACCACTACTGTAAAGAAATCGTCGGTCAGTTTCTTAAACAACCATTTCACATTATTCCTTATTCCTTTCTTATTTTCCTGTAGGTGAAGCGTGAACTCCTTAGAGACCTATTTAAATCCCAGTCCCTCTTTCTATAGTGCTGTAAACTATTAAAATCATAAGCTAATATGCTGTTCTGAGCTTGTTGGCGTAGTAGATGCACTGCACTTTACTAATGGGCACAAACCAGCAAAAACATACATACATACATGTTTTAGAGCCTGCTGCCGGATTGGATAGATGGTGGGTTGCATTTCACTTACGTTGCCCTTGTTTGTCACTGATGCATCTTATGTAATTTTCCAACCATTGTTACACAAAACCTTACATCAGCTACTTAGTTATATGTGCAGTTATGCTGCTCAGTAGTGCTCCATGATATGGACATACAGTCTCCTCCGAAATTATTGAATGGCAAGGCCACTTCTTTTGTTTTTGGTATACACTGAAGACATTTGGATTTGAGATCAAAAGATGATAATGAGATGACAGATCAGAATTTCAGCATTTATTTCCTGATATTTACATCTAGATGTGTTAAACAACTTAGAAAACGACACCTTTGGAAGAGCACCCAAATTTTAGGTGAACAAAATTATAGGAACAAATACTCTTAAAGGAATTAAAGTAAATAACACTTAATAATTGATTGCATTTCCCTTACTTGTAGTAACTTCATTAAGCTGGCAATCCACTGACATCGCCAAGCTGTTGCGTTCTTCCTTTGTGATGCTTTTCCGGGCTTTTGCCAGTCTAAAACCTTCCACTCTTTTACCTGGTCTTTTTGTTGTGTTGACAGTGTGTCAATGTCTTGCGGCATGATTAAGTTCCTTCCGATTAAACTGTATGCATTTCTCCATAAATTATCAGACAGAATGTTTCTATAGACTTCTGAATTTATTCTACTCATGAGTTACATCATAAATAAAGATTAGTGAGCCTGTTCCACAAGCAGCCATGTGAGCCCAAGCCATGACACTACATTCATGATGGACCAATGAGCTTGCATGTTGTTGATCATGAGTAGATCACTTCTTTCTCCATATTTTGGCCTTTCCATCACTTTGGCAGAGGTTAATTCTGGTTTCATCTATACATATAGCTCCAGAACTTTTGCAGCTCATCTCTGTACTTCTTTTTGAATTCCAATCTAGTTCTTGGATTCTTACTGCTGACGAATGGTTTGGATCTTGGGTTATGGACTCTATATTTCTGTTCTCAAACTGTCCTTCGAATGGTGTATTGCGATGTCTACACCTCTGCCATGTGGAGGTTGCTCGTGATATCACTGTGTTTTTAGATGTTTATTCACAGCCCTCACAGTGTTTCTTTCATCAACTGCTGTTGCTTTCCTTAGCAGACCTGTTTGATGTCTGGATGTTAGTATACCAATGGTTTCTTTCTTTTTCAGACATTCCAGATTGTTGTTTGGCCACGCCTAATGCTTGTGCAATGGCTCTGGCTGATTTTCCCTTTTTTCCTAGCTTCAAAATGGCTTGATGGTCACTCATAGACAGCTCTCTGGTCTTCATGTTGGTTTATCCTTTTTAACAGCAAATGCAGTTTTCACAGGTGAAAACCCAGGGCTCAAACCAAGAGTAGACATTTAGAGCTAGCTTCTGTTTCAGAATAATCAAATGTAACAGGGCACACCTGGGCAACAACAAACACCTGTCAGTCACATGTTCCACTGTTTTTGTTCACCTGAAAAATGGGTGAATTCAAACAAAAGGTGCCATAATTTAAGTTCTTTAACACATCTAGATGCAAATATTAATAAATAAAAGCTGCTCCTTTCGGAGGAAACTGTATAGTGTGATTTTCGCTAAAGCTGAGGGACACTGCAGTGATGATGAGGGGTTATACTGTATTTCAAAACATTAGGACTTTGTTTTGGTTTCTTTTTAGTTTGATGCTGATTGCTAATGTTATTTGATATCAATTCAAGGCATGCCAGTATAATTTTATAATTCTAGTTGACTTGAATATTTGCTAGTGATGGTCTTACATGTCTACATAATAAAAAAAAACATCTCTCTGCTGCTATGTGCAGTAGACAGATGCTGATATTTCTAGTTTTTACACTTTATGAATCTTAGACATAAAAACATGCAAAACTTGAAATAACGTCTTACTCCTGTGTAGCTCCATATTGTCTACACTTGGTATTGTGACCTCTTCTTCATCCTCTTCCTCCTGTTTACTCCGCAGCACTGTCAGCTGGTACAGCTTCATAGAGATGAGGTCATGGTTGTCTGCCAAAAATAGTGCATATTAAATGCAGATTTGTTTCCAAATGTGCAGTATAACTGTTTTCCATCTGAAGAAGGGATTACAGAGATCTTTTCTAAATGGATATTACCTGAAAGGTCTCCAGTGACGGCAGATGCACCGAAGTAGTAGCCCAGAGGCAGCCGCACACCTGGTATGTCCAGGCAGTCCCTCCATTCATGCTGACCATCGATATCAATCATAACCTGCAGACAAGCAGTAATATAGCTCACACCGCATACTAAGCAAATACAGCAATGTGAAGCATAGTGTATACTAGGGCCTGATCAATTTTTGGGGTCAATACAGATTCTGCTTGTGCAAAATTGAAGATATGCAGTTACTCTAGTAGTTAAACAGGCTAAATACAACAGCACTAGTTTCTTTTTACTCCTTGGATCCACCTCCAATTTCCACCCATCAACACAAAGCACGCCCGTAGAATCAACTGTGACCAGCAGAATTTAATTAGAGTTTGACAGCATTACCAAAGAATTGTCATGATTTCACTTTCCAGTGAACATTTAGGCCGTCTATTAAGGCTTTTGCCTTACTTCGTTATTTTGATATAGATAATAAAAGTATGGCATTATGTTAACATGGCTTGAGAGAAGATCAAAATACTCAATATAGCCTATATCTGAACAGAGCACACAGAGTGCAGCCCTATTCAGAGCTAAAACAACAATTTTACAAGATGTTAATAACAGTCAATACATAATTATCAGCCGACTTATCTCAGGGTGGCTGTGCTTGCTTTCAGGAACCAAACTGAAAGATCTAAGCATAAGGAGAGGGCTACACAACTGATTTCCCCTGGCAAAGTATTAATTTATTGTACTTGGTGAATTATGATAACATACCATTATATTTCTCATATTCAGAGAGACCTTTTGGCTAATCATTATGTTATGCACTGTCCAAATACTTCTTCGTTTAGCTGTGGTGTTTGGCCAGAGCAAATATAATACTCCCTTGTCTCTTTTGTCTTTGCTGTGCTGTTTTTCTAATGAGCTCCCAGAAGTTTTTTACTGAACCGTCACTACCAGGCAAATTTCGCCTCTACAGCAGCATTTAAGACGAAACGGAAAGTTTGAATAAAAATCTTTTTTCTATTACATAAATCTCTAGGATGAGGACGGTTCATCCAAAGTATTACTTTAACTGGCTCTATCAGTTTAACTCTTTATACGTACTGCATTTATATACCTGTCCAGGAGGAACACTAATCCTGCACCCAACTTCACCCCTTCACATGTAATAATTCCATCTTTGGAAGGTGCATCCAATGTTGATTCTCATTTTAGCACCTTTTTTTGTCATTAAGTTTTTTTGTCAGCACATTGTGGTTCTCCCCATGGCACTAAAAGCGGCCAGCATAGGTCACTAACTGGATTCCACCATTTCAAGCAGACGAGATGAGGGCGGAGTTATGTGGTGTAGGGGAGGGTCTTATAAAATGACTGGCAGGAGGTCAGTAAGAACACAGACATGTCCTCTGCTCCACCCTGCAGTTTTCCAAATGGGGTTTCTCAGATGCCATTGTTAAAACAATTATTATTTTATCATGTTTTATATAAATTGACTAATGCACCTGTAAGTAGGGGCTTATCAATTTAATGCTAATTATAGGTAATAGCCATGAAATCTCTAAATAAAATGTATTGTTTATTTCTATTTTGTAAGCATGAGCATTCTGTGCTCCGATCTGTCATCTGAAACTCCAGTCCTGGTTTTATTCCACTGTGAGGTCTTTCCTTAGTTGATTTACAGAAGTAAAAGCGACTGATTTTGAACTCACTGAAACTTTTGCTTCAAAAATTTCCCACAAAGAACATGAAGAGAGCAAAAAATAGATTCACTAAATAGTAACGACAATGAGTTTGCATTATGTGACAAAGCCATTTAACAGCCCAATGTTTCATAACAGAGACTCACAGCTAAAATTGTACAAAGAAGGTGCTCTGTGCACTGTTTGTGCGATATAATTTGAGGCTCTGGTTCAGTTTAGAGCTCTGAACATTCAAAGGAGCAAACCAACTAACCATGAGCAACCATGAGCTATGACGTGCAAGAACTGGTGTTAATGTGCACATATTGAAAACTTGCCTTGCACTTTGATGTGGCTTTTTAAAACTTGTACTTGGTGAAAAGGCCTTAACCAGTTCTGCCTGTATTTCTGTATTGGAGGGGTCCCTCATACCGTCAGTGGCAGCATTATCAGAACTTGAAAATAAAATCTAAAATTATCAGTATAATGCAGATAAAACCACAGGTCATCAATATTGACCAACATCACAAAACTGTTCCTTCTGTTTGAACTACTAAGGTGCCACCACTTTAAAGAACAGAATGTCATCATGAATTGAATTCTTATATCCATGATCCAACATCATAGATATAATCAACTAATATCACAGATATCACAAATATAAAAATATAAAAAATGATCACAGTGTGACATCAACACTGCTATATCAGTATGATGGTTTCTGACAACACAGCCACTGTTAGCTGAATATTTTTTGGCTAGAGGACTAATCTCAACCATGTATTGACACTGAGCCAGAAATGATGAAAATCTTGCTGCACTGAGAATGGTCCACCAAGCATATATTACTCTCTTCAGCAATGATCCATAGTGGTCCCTTTCCACTGAAGGATGCAGTAGACGGCAAGAGTCAGTAGCTGTATACCTACAAAGTGAGACTATATAGTGGGTGTACTTGATAAAATGGTTAATCAGTGCAGGTACAAGGTCGGTGTATGTAATAAACTGGCAATTTAGACTGTTCGTTTTTTTACATATTCTCCTGCTGTGCTTACCGTTAGTCTGCGACGGACGTATCTGATGAAGAGGAAGGTGTCATGCTTCAGGTTGCGCACCATAGCGTTGCAGCCTCCTATCTCTGTGGGCCTGCCGTCTCGCTCGTGGTCATAGCTGATAGTCCCGTTCCCCACCATCGCCAACACGTAAGGGAAGATCCTCTGATACAGCAAATAAGAGGAGTGAATTAAAGCAGTATTTCTTGTGTAAAGTGTCTTAAGAAAATAATTTGTTTTAGAGTGGTTCTGAGCTGTAAATGTATTCTGCAGGACAAGTGTTCCTGTGATTTTTGGTATTAGGAACATTCGGTGTGGCTGAGAAACTGGGCTTTACTCAGTTACATCATGTAAATTAGAAATTAAATCACTGAATGTGTCATACAAATTATGCATATTATTCTAACAGTGCAAACAATACAACTCATAACTAAAACACGTCACTATTGCAACTGGACACATGTTTTTAAAAAAAAAAATAATAAAGGGTTTAAGGGGAATTCCACCAGTTTTTCAAAATTTCTGCAAAATTAATGGTTATAATGTAAATAAAGTCTTTCAGAGTGATCTGATTTGAAATGCTCCATTCCAGAGAAACTTGTGTAGCTATATATTTCTAGAAAATAAAACATTTGAGAAGCAGAGTCTTGACAGTTGTAATTGTCTATATGTTTACAACAAATAAAAGCAACATGTAATTAAGCATAGTATGTTGTGAGTGGGTACCTGGGTGCGAGGGGTGTATCTTTTCTTCTGGGCCTAGCTCCATGAAGAAGCAAAGAACAATAGGAAAGAAAGACATCACTCAAGAGACATACAGAAATAAATATATGTATGTAATTTTACAAAATCCTGCTGAATTCAATGACTGTTTAACAATATGATACTGAAGCATCCTCGCATGCTGGTGAGAAAACTAGAAGTGGTCCAGAACTTTGTATTAAGCCAAAGATAAATTGCGTTCTTTTTGACCAAAGCATACAACAACTGAAAATCTTTTAATGTAGACTAATGCCTGGCACACAGTCTTCTAGTTCAGGAGTAATGCACTGATCGTTCATATGAAATGCAGTGTTGATGTCATGAAAGATTCAATTTGAATTTATCAAAATACCCACATAGTGCTAATTTACACTAGTGCTCCTGTGGGATTTACGGTGTTATCTTGTTGTGTAGCTTGCCCCAAATACGTTTAATTCTACTTCTTAAAAAATAGGGTACAATTTATTTCGTCTTTGTCAGCACTGTAAAAACTAAAGTAATCTAATCTACGTGTGTATTGGAACGTATTGTATTGCATTTATACTGTATTTATTTCTGTATCTTTTTTCTAGGTATCAGCACTGTCTTTTGTTTCTCTGACTAGACAACAAAGCGCTTCTGTAAAGAGTAATGCTGTGAATAAACGTAAATGTTTATGTAAGTGAAATAACTAACCTAATTCTTAAAGGTGTAACAATTTCAATACAGGATAAAAAAAAAAAAAGTTTGTGTCGTATCAATGATAGTCTCTTTTGAGTGTCTTTCAGAAAAACAGACCACTGTCAGTGGTCTGCAAATTATTTCTGCAGAAATAATTCTGTAAAATAATTTTGGACTATCTGCTATATTTAAATTGTGCAATTGTATAAAACATGAAAATGTGTGTATTGTTATACCCCAACTGATTCATAAACCCAATCTGAAAGTGTGTGGTATTTTGTTATGTGTACATCTTTGATGACAGAAAGACAATCAGGGACAAATTTCTGAAACCTATAAAATGTTTGGGGAACATTTCTTCGGACTTTAGAAATCCTGTAGTTTGGGTCAGGCATAGCAGAGAATATAAGACAATTCTGGTGGAGTCATACCTCTATGTGTTTTTCCTCATTAGGGTAAGTATCTACAAACACACCCAACCCAGTGAAGAAATCCTTATTTCCAAACACCGGACCTGTAAGAATATCAATGCAACAGAAGTAAAGAAGCTATTATTACTCTTATATACAGGATACAATTGTATATCACTCTTTAAAAAATGGTTCTTCAATATTCTGCAGTACAGGCAAAAATGTTCTGCATAGAACAATTTGAACACATAAATATTTCTTCTCTACGGTGGAAAATGACTTGTACACAGTTTTTTAAAGAACCCTTTTAAAAATTTGTTCTGTATATCACCAAAAAGGGTTCCACTATTGTTACATCAAAAGTCAAAAAACCCTTTCTCAAACCATTTTTGCTAAGAGTGAAAGGCTTTAACAGTTTTACCTTTCTGTATGCGTTCTTTTGTGTACCACACCGCCAGGCCATCCCCATTCAGGTTCTTCTTCCCTTGACCATGGATTTTAAAGTGCACCTGCAGCTCCCAGTCTTTCAGGTGGCATGGCTACATGCATACACATATACAGACATACATACATACACACATGTACAATTATAACTGTACATATATCATTTTCAACTACCAAATGAGCTTTTTTTTGACTCTTCAAATAGTGGAATTCTTCAGATTTAGAAGTGTGAAATTAAATTGTACTGAACAAAACATTTCTAAAATGTATTTACCTTGTCGGAGTTTAAGAGGTTTCGACTGTCTCTTAATTCAGACTATTGCATTAATGTTTCTTAAAGATGCGTTTAAATATACTGTTGATCTAATGATCAGCAAATTCTACAAAGCAGTGGCATGCAACTAATGCTGTAGAACAGGCCTCTTACTCAAGGCCTGAACTGCCATACAGTCTCAATTTCAACAGATCTAAACGAACTCACTGGCACTCTGTGCTGTAACTTTATAACATAAGTTATATAAATAATGTGTCATGGTATTACAGTATCAGATGTTATACCACTTAAGTTCATTATTCCCGAGTACTGCTACTCTAAGCTAAAAATATATCTAATAACCTTGTTTTTCATTGGATGATTTGGATAATGCTCTCTTCCAATTAAGGTTGGTAAAAATAAAAAAAAAAGTTCTAGAACTACAGGGACTGAAGAGATCCTGGCATGGCAAACAAGGAGTAACTCTGATGACAATTTCAACTTTACTCAACTGAATGCATTAGGATCAGATTGAGTCCTTAAAGGGGAATTCCACTTGTGTTTTCTGGATAATTCAGTCACTGAGATGTAAACAAAATCATTTATAGTGGTTTAATGTGAAATGGTTCACTGTAGAGAAACTACCAACTCTAACTTTCTTTACAGTGGTGGTGACAAGAACCAGAGGAGCAATGTCTACAACGCAGCTGTGCACATTTCATTCACTATCCAAAACCACCAGTGAACCTAACCTACATGTGTCTTCTGAGTTTTTACATATAATGATGATAATGGCTTGCATGTATGGATCCACCATGAATGGGTTTTAAAAACTACATCTGAGACCAAAATCTTATCGCAAAACTATAATAAAGCTAAGGTTAGCTAGCTAACTTGATTATTTTGATTACGTGTTTACGTTTCTGCTGTGCGTAAGGTTGGTTGCTAGGTAACAGACATGATACTTGATTGTCGACTTCGATTAAGTATATTAAAATTTCCTAACTTGAGATAAGATGCTGTAAGATTCCTAAGATTAAGATTTGCCTCTGTAATAAGAATTTGGGGCATATTAACTGCAGATCTGACAGGTCAAATTTGTACACAAATTTGTATAACAGAAGCAAATCTTCTATTAATTTAGGAATCTTACAGCATCATATCACAAGTTATCAAGTAAGAAATCTAAATCTACTCGATCAAAGTCGACAATCAACTGTCATGTCTGTTACCTAGCAACCGACCATACACGCACTGCTGAAACATAAATACTGTATCAAAATAATCAAGTTAGTTAGCGGGACAGCTAGCTAACGTTACATATGTAAAAAAAAGGTCAAACAAAACTAAAGTGCTATAAACGGAGTTATTGTGACAGCGCTTCGTGCTGTTTATCAGAGTCGCACTAATGTTATTCCTCCTAATCAACAGACACACGTTCTGTCTACTAATATTCACCACCATCACTGTAGTATTTTATCTGACGAGTTTTCATCAACATTAACACACTAAGGTAATAAGTGGGGATGGTGGAGATCGTGTCTTCAGTGTCTGGTTTTTTTAAAATGCTGTTAAGTCAACCCTCATAAGTCAAAGTGCCATTTTCAACGTAGATAACTGTAACATTATGCTAGTTTTAGTGAATTATGCTGCATAAAATGATAGAGGCAGACGGTTAAAACAGTTAAAGACACCTCTGGGGTTGTCTTAAAGTTAGGACAGAATTTAGGAATTTTTGTCTAGTTAGTTTTGTCTGTAATGCTGTTTTCTTTTGTGGAGTTTGGATAAGATTCTGAACTTAAGCACTGTTGTTCTTGCTTCTGTCCTAAATTCAGTCCTAACTGAACTTGTCATGGTGACTAAACAAATAAGATTTAAGACTTAAGAAAGTTCTGTAATGCGGCCCCAGGTTCCTATCACTACTGCTGTGAACAATTCTGACTTTGTAGTTTTCTCAAGAACGAAGCATTTCACATCAGACCACCCTGAATGACTTTCTTTAGCTATTTAATTATGCAGAAATTTTGGGAAATTGGTGGAATTCCCCTTTAATGGCCATGAGGTACTCACCATACGGCTCCACACTGCCCCCTGCTTGCTTTGCATGTCGGGAGTTAGGCGCACCTGATCAGTGGTTACCATGGCATCACCCATCAGCTCCCAGTGAGAAGAGCCAGAGACACCGATAGCTGACAGAAAAGGACGACACACACATATAACAGTGATTAATGCATTACTGGGAGTGGCCATCAAAAGGTTTGCATGGTTTTAGTTCTTCTCGTATCCTTATACTTAAAAGTGAGAGCGTTTTGAGCGTATGGCACGCCTACTATAATCAGAGATATTAGAAAAAAAATCTAACACTGGAATTAGCGTAATCTTTAAAGAAAAAAGATCTTTGGTAACACTGTGAAAACTATAGCTAAGACGTCGATACCGTTGTATAATACTAAGCTAGTGATCTCATAATATTTGTCCCCTCCTATAATATTCCTACAATATTTTAGTGATATATAGTGAACTACAGCATTTGTCTGACTTTACTATAAGAACCTTACAAGGAACCTGTACACATATGTGTAGTATTACTGTACAAGCTATCTTAAAAAGCAAAAAGGGCATGTATTCATTTCTCATCAGCCTAACGTACGTAACGCATGTTTCAGCTGCTGCAGCTGCTAAAGCAAAATGACCCGATGATAATAATGCTTTATAATAGGCTACAACACTAGAAACACAGTACATGTTGAAATTATGTAATAAGTCTCATTTTGCTAACTGACACAATTTGGTGTTGCATGCATATTGAGACACTGGTTAGCAGCAACGGGACACAGCCTACCTTGGTACGGTTTCGTTAATGAATATTCTCTCTTTAAAAACTCTTCCATTTCATGCCCATCGTCGGATAAAGAGGAATGTAAATAAGCAATAAACATCAGATACGTTGCTATCATCATTCGGGCCATTTTGCGCAGATTTGCTTCCAAACCCGTTCACTCGCCCCTCTGTGTTTTCAATGATAAGGCAAGGCGGCGGCCATCGTAATGCTAGTGCACGCCTCCGGGAGCAGACGATTGGCTGATGCAAATACATGGCGCGTTTCTATTGGCTAAAATGCTACTCAATCAAATCGTGGGGCTATCAAATGTCCAGCCGCTCTAGTGGCCGCTGAAATCAAATGTTGACCCGTTTTGGCCATCCAAGCACTCACATAAATGTCTGTTGTGTACAATAAAATGTAAAAGAAAAGTTATTCACTCGTTACGTTAAATGATATTGATGATGAATGAACAGTGATTGAAATGTACAGTTCTGCACCGTAGGAGGTTCATAAAAAGCCCATAATGTGAGTTCGTAAGTAAATACTGTGCTGTTGGGAATGTACAGCAAGGCTGGCAAGGACGATTTCGAAAGCTAATAAATCGCTCAAAAAAAAATGTGTACTTAATTTTTTAAGTTCTTAATTTTTCTCCTTGATCAAGCTCAATAGACCGCTAACTTCCGGGATGAATTATGTAAGCAAGACTAAGGGACTGTCCAAAAAATTTTAGATTATGAAGATCCGTGTCAACAAGCGAGGAATTATGTGGCGGTGGAGGACTGGCGTCCGCAAAACATTTCAGTAAAGCAATGCTGGACCAGGACCAGATTCAGAATGTTAAACCAATTTTTGAGCACATGTATTTATAAAATACTGTGAATACAGGACCAGGTCTACATTTTATCCATGCATCCATTAGTATATATCTTCAGACTGCTCCTATATCAGTACTGTTTCTTTGGGGACGTCTGCATTATATCTATGTACCCACAAACCATGCAAACACTGTTCTTAGATCTGTAGAGTTATTTTGTCTGATATGGGCCCAGAGTGTTTGGTAAAGTGATAACAGCATTAAACACGTAGTGCTAGCTTACCTGATGCCATGCAGGTCACTCCTAAATGTAGACTCTAAATGGTCTCACAGCGAAAGCCTTGCCTTGGACAGTATACTGACTGATATGGATTCACTGTAGTTCTTTTCATACTAGTAGTAGACTTGAACCTTGAAGGTGTAAATTAGTTCAAGGCTAGAGATTCATTTTGTTAGGAAAATTGGCCCTGAGATCTGATGTACCTCTGTTAAACCAGAGAGGGAGACAGATGTTGTTGTTGCAAACTCTAATGGAAATAATATGCCTTCTGTTTTTAAATGATGTAAACAAATTTTCTTAAAATAAAAAACATCTTGACCATGTTCATGTTCACAAGCTAGCCGTCTGTGTTTCTTGACTGCATTTAACACCAGTGTAAATGGTATGTGTTTTCATTATCTGTATACAATTACATGAGTGGAAATGTGTCTGCCAAGTGCTGACTAGCAGGTGAAAGAATAAACAATGAGGCAAAAGATGGGAAATGCACAAGGCTGAAGTTATCCCCAAACCACATGTCTTCATGCACTCCAGGCTGATAATAACAGCCAGGCCAAGCTTGCCCACTCATATCATAATGGGGAAAACAGTAAACAACATCAACAACAAAACAAAGTTGTGTATTAGAGCAGGAAAACACTGTAATATAGATGCCAGGTATACTGCAGGACTAGGATTAGGAACCACTGCCCTATGTCATACCACTATACACAGCAGACCAGAGGATATCAATTCTGGTCTTGGAAGAATGGAGCCTAATACAGTTTGGTTTAGTTTCTGCATTAGATATTTACTCACCATGCTATGCTATTCTACTGAGTTACTATGTACAACATTCCAGTGAGTGTGGAACCTTTTCATACATACAACGGTTCTACAAACACTTGAAACACTTTAAGTTTTCCAAACACCTTAGAAGGGTTGCTCAAAGTTTGTCTTGGGGGCAAAAGTGCAATGTTTATGGTGGGCAGAGGGCCAAAAAATAAATCACACACGCACACACACACACACACACATTTTCTAAGCCGCTTATCCTTGCAGTTGTGGGGGGAGCTGGAGCCTATCCCAGCGGTCATTGGGCCGAAGGCAGGAAAAACCTTGGAAAGGTCACCAGTCCATCACAGGGCAGATTTTTTACTATATTTTGTTACTGAAATACTTAAAAAATACCATTTTAAAAAGAAAAGGAAATAATTTTACAAGCTACATGTAGTATTATTATATATTTGCTCTCTTATGGGGTGAGGGTGTGGGATTAGGCTAACTTTCAGGTGGGCCAAACCCAGTCAAACGTCCTCATGGGCCAATTCGACCCTGCCATTTACCCTCATTCTATATCTCTGGATTGATGGGTCTGAATTACAGTCCAACATTCACATACTTCAAGGTGAATTCTAACATTTTTTCAAAATTTCTACATAATTTAGTCATTAAGATATAAACAAAGTCATTCAGAGTGTTTTTGATGTGAAATAGTTCACTGTTAACTTACCAACGCTTTATTTACAGTGGTGGTGACAGGAACCAGGGGTCGGGATACCTAAAACACAATCATAGCCATTTTATTTAATATCTAAAACCATCAGTGAA
>JAILXH010265380.1:36527-48754 GCA_023558415.1 Piaractus mesopotamicus | reverse complement strand
AAAAAAAAAAAAAAAAACCTTTGAGGCGCCAATCTTCCTGGTACTGCCGTTGTGACACATTTAGAGTAGAAGTACGCGATCACACTTAATGTGTAATACAGTAGGTCAAAGACAACCGCCCTACATCTCCCCTTGTAATTTGTGGATAGTCCCTTACTTTACAACGTGGCGCATTGGACGAAGTGGCTGCTTCCCTACAGTCTGTCATTACTCAGTGCACTACTGCGAGCCTTTGAGAAGGTCGCTAATGTACTAAAGAGGGAATAATGAAGCCCAAACATGAGGACGAGGGTAAAAAGGTCGATATTTATCGTGACACATGGGTTCGGTTCTTGGGTGAGTAAAGCTGGCTAAAATCTCAGCTCACGTGTATTCATGTTCGCTAGCTAGCCATCTGTGTTTCTCTCTCACGAGACGAGTTTACAGCATGTCCTGGCCTCCTTGAAGGCAACTTATGCTGTGAATGTGTTGTGCCGTACAAAGAGCCTATCTGAATTTCAGGTACAGGTACATGTGTTCGTGTTAAAGTGAGTGTACTTGTCTTGGTTATCTAGCCTATAGTTGGATATTAAACGTGAAGACACCAGTGAAGACGTGTGAGTCAGTGTAGCAAACTAGTTAACTAGGAGAGTCACACCCTGTAACTTAGTGTAAAGTGAAGTCACACTGATGTATGTCGGAGCTTTTCAGTCGTATCAGTGTTCAGTGCAAAGTAACACTGTAACTCAGTGTATCTACACTGTGTGTAAAAATGTGTTTATTAATATTACAAACAGTTCAGCACTCCAGGTCCTTGTGTTTCAAGGCGGAACTTTAGCTACTTAGCTAATGACTTTCAGCGCACCACACCACGGTCAGGTATTTAGATCACTTTATGATAAAGCACCAGTAAGTTCCTCCTTTAACCTGTTTGCATATCCTTTGACCTTGGAACCTTCACAGATGTTACTGGTCACCATTAATTTTTCCACAGAAAGCCGTTAGTCTTTAAAGGAAAGGAACATTTTATTTCATAACGTAACCGTCGAGATGTAAACAAAAACATTAGTTTTGAAACGTACTGACTCAGATTTCTTAACCATGGTGGTGATTTTATTTACTATACAAATCAGTTAGGCAGCTTTCAGAGGCTATAAACGCTTCAGATGTCTGACAATTCTGACTCTGTCAGTTTCCTCAAAAAGATCTTTAAGGGTTCTTTAGGGTACGTTAGTGAAGGGAATGGCTGTTTTTAGAACCATGAGTTCTATATAGAACCATTTCATGCTTCAATGGATCTTTGCATGGTGAAGAAGTTCTTCGGATCGATAGAGAATCTATTGTGTGTGTATAAATGGTTCAATATAGAACCTTTTTGAAAATGGTTCTATATATAGCACCAAAAAGGGTTCTTCTGTTGTTACAAAAACCTTTTTTTAAAAAGTGTAGAACAATGCAGTTCATATCAGACCAATCTGAATGACTTCATTTATCTTAACTGTTTAATTATGCAGTGGAAAACTGGTGGAATTTCCCATTAATCCACAATTTAAAATGTTAAATAAATAAGTTAACATGTTATTAGTACTAATAAAATGAAATTTAAAATTTGCATGTAAAAATGGAAATAAAATTTTACTAGTAGGAATTATATTTTAGCAAATAAGATTTCACCTCCCACAAATAAGAATTAATGGCTTTTCCCAATTCACTAGTTGATTGATTGATTCATTTATTTATTGCCACACGGCATGTCAGTGGTAACTGCATCCGGTATAACAAGATGTAATTCAATTCTCTTGTAGCAAAATACACATAAACATACAATATAACACGCATACAGTAAACCACAAATAATACAATTTACAATATACAATGTTTGTTATTGGGGAATCATGGAAAAGCACACAGCAATTTCATCTGTGCCTTCTAAGGTTTCTCGTCACTTTACAAGGAGGAACAATTTTTACCACAATGAACAAAACAATTTTTTTTTTTTAAATTTTCACAGGTAAAAATGTATTTCACATTTTGAATTCTGGCTCAAATGAAATCTTATATTTTAAAAAATAGCTCAGACATCTAAATAGAATCTTTCTGTTCAGATGACATGACTGAATTTACATGTAACAATTCAGTTTTCACTAGTAAGATATTAATTCCAACTTAATAAGTGGAATTTCTAGAATTTAGTAGTGAAAATTGAATTAGTGCATGTTAAAATTGTTCCTCCCATGAAAGTAAAGTTTTAGTGAGAACTGAGCTCTCATATACTAAAATCTAATTACTACTAGTAACATGTTAAAATAATTTTTTTTTTGTCAAATGTTTTTTTTTCCCTTTTGTTAAAATTGAATTTCAAATATCAAGAAACTTATTAAAAGCTAAACTTTTAAGTAATATTGACAGCATTCAGTCATATTCACAATATCGCTTTCAGTAACACTGACCTTTTGCACTGCGGTTGTCAGTAAGGCCAGGGTGACTTTGAAATCTGCTGTGTTACTAAATTAGATGCCTTCGCCAGCTGGCTGAACACTCCACCCTCCCCCCAACTACATACACACAATTTAACAAAACACAGCTCTGCTCTTGTATGCTGGATGTTGGGCCTCTCAAAACTGCTCTTTTGAAGTGTTATCTCAAAGTGCTGCAGCTGAAGCGCTCTCACAACCAAGTGCACATTTGGTTAGGCTAACAGCATGTTGGCAGTGTGACACTGTGTGGAGGGCGTCCACTAAGCGCTTCGTGATGGTTTTAAGAATCAATAGTATCTGTATTTGGAAAAGTGCCAAATGCTATTTTTAAAGCAATATAGAGGGATTGATTGTGCTGCAAACTCTGGCCCATATGTTTACTTTTTAATTGAGCTACCTTGATGTTCTTTAGGTAGTAAAGCTAAAACATTTTGTGACCTGGTTGGCCTCATGCCATCAACTTTTCTCTTTTATTTATTTTTATATATAAAAAAAAAAATCCCAACAAAATACTCCAGCTAAAAGGAAGAGGTTGATAAAACATGCTAACATGGCTAACAATGAATGGAAGCTAGTTTGCGTACTGCTGATGGTGTGAGACTACTACTACTAAACTATTCTTTTAAATACCTTTTGCGTTAAAGTTCTGTTACTGTACATTAGTGTTGAGCCCTGGCCTCTAATGCTGCATTTGAACATGGTGAAATGCTCAAATCTGTTTTGTTTTTATTAATTTTTATGTCCATTATATGTCCATATCTGAATCGATTGGTACAGTACTGTGCAAAAGTCAGAGACCACTCTTTCATTTATGTAATTTCCAGGCAAAACGGCCATTTAGGTTTATTAAAGTTATACATTTTTCAGTGCCTGGAAAAAAAACAAAAACTTATACTGAGCAGAAAATTACACAGATGATGCAACTTGAGATAATAATTTTTCAGCATTTATTGTGTCCACTCTCTGCCTTTATTATAGCTTCATTTTTTTCTATTTTAAGGGGACTTGCTTTCAGTGTTTTTTTAAAGAAACCTACAGGGATGTGTCTCCATTTTCTTGTAAACCCCTCCAAAGTTCAGTCTTACAAGTTGGTTAGATTTTCTGCTTGTCACAATCCAAGTAATCCCAATTACAGATTTAGTCATCGGAGTCATCAGTCTATAAAACCTTACTCCAAATCTCAGATGTCCAGTTTCAGTATTCTACTGCAAATTATCTCCTACACATAATGTCAGGCCCATAGCACTGAGTTATGTTTTCATAGTCGAAGGAAAGATATAAACAGCTGTGGTGTATTTTTTTTTTTTTTTTTTTTTCAGATCTGAATCAAATGCAGAGCTTGATTTTTCTCCTATCTCTCAAATATACAAGCTTTAAGTACTTTTTATTTGATGCTGACAGTTTTAGTGGTCTTATCAGATCTTGTATGGCTGTAAGGAGTCCCATTTTCGTCTTTTAAGAATTTTTTAACTTTTTTCATTTGACTTTCCCCTTCCTTATGCAAGTGGATTATCTTGTATCTAATCTTGTCAGAAATATCTCCTTTAACGATTGTATATGCACATCAAAAAGAAATTTGCAAGGCAGCTGAGGCGTGTTTGGGTAGTTGCTTGTGTAAATGTTGGAGTCTCTTTGAAGGGGAACATAATGTCAGTGACTCATTTAATTACTCAATCAAATGAAAAGAGCATTGGTTGGGAGGACACGGCTGTAACTGTAGGACTGGAAGGATAGAAGAGTTAAAGTGGCAGTAGTGTGCACAAAAGTGAAAGAGTGGGCAAAATTAAACTCAGATAGATTTGATATTATACTTACTGTCATAGCTGGTCGGGCCTATATGCTCTCTATGCATGTTGCGTATGATCCCGAAAATTACTCAAGTAAGTTATCTAGTCTTTCAGTCAAGGTTTAGTTACAACTCTGGGCTAATGCAAAACGGAAAGCAATGGATCGATATTGACTATTGATTAAATATTGAATTTAAAGTGTTGATTAGCTGGGCAAATAGAGAATATGGATACACATCTCTCAGTAAATAGTAACCATCAAGTATTCAAGCCAACCAAGCCATAGTATAATAAGTGTTTTATATTTGAAAATATATCAAATAAAATCTGGGAGAGCCTGTCTGAATGGGCCTCATGCAGCTGTTAAAATTAATAATAGCATTATCTGTAATTTTAAATGTTCTTTGTTTATACCTCATTCTGTTCTGTGTATGTCTACTTATTCTTAGACTGACCGATGGAGCAAACTTTTTTAAAGGAGAGAGGATTGTAGTGGAAGCACTGAGGTGTCCGGTGTGACTGTGTGGCAACTGCAAATGGTTTACATGGCTCACAGGTCAGGTAGGAGGGCCCCTTTGCAGAATTTTGCTTAGGGTCCCAGGGAGGTCAGGACAGGCTGTTCTTAGTGTTGAAGGCTTTTGTGTAATTTTCTGTTAAATATGTTTCTTGCTGTTTTTTAAAAATTAATGAAATAAACAAAAAGAAGCCTTTGAATGTTGCACAGTGATGTATGATTAGACAAGCTACTGACCTCTAATAATGTAGAAACTCATGGTTAAAATC
The DNA here is from genome assembly GCA_023558415.1 of Piaractus mesopotamicus. Classification (NCBI taxonomy): domain Eukaryota; kingdom Metazoa; phylum Chordata; class Actinopteri; order Characiformes; family Serrasalmidae; genus Piaractus; species Piaractus mesopotamicus. The sequence continues at coordinate 43,728 of JAILXH010265380.1, read as the reverse complement.
AGAAAGATCAGATTCCATGCATTTAGACTTAAATGAGATTTGATATGAAAAATATTTGAGAAAGATATTGTGACATTGATAGCGACTAAGGTTTGCTTTCATAGACATCATTTTTAGTAATGTAGTAGTCCAAGTCATACAGGGATAAGCTCTTCTTCTGTTTATAGTGAAATCGTTCTGAAAACCCCTCATGAAAACACAGACCTTTAAAAAAAAAAACAAAAAAAAAAACAACATTCCTAATTTAGTTGATACGACTGTGAAACTCCAGATACCAGACTTTTTTTTGCAAAGTAGCTTCGTTTTCAATATGAATGAAATATATACTACTGTTCTAAACAGTGTGGGACCACTGTTTCAATAGTATTAAGGTGATTTTGTTTTAGATACAATAATTGTAATATGATGCTAGTACTCTACAATTTATAGAACGGTTTCAGCTAATTTGTAGGAAGCTGTATAATAATAATTGTGAAGGCTTTGTAACATTAAGAATGAAACTACAATATAAGTTAACACCCAGAATGCATTGTATTGTATCAAATCCTGAGTCACATAACTTGACTAGAAATTGTCATAAATAGAAAATTACAGTATATTAATTGTCTTTGAACAACTTCTTTTTTTTGAAAAACTTCAGACTCCAAACAGGATCAATTATTCTCCCTTTTTAATGAAACAAGCAATTGGTTACTATTTAAGTACTGCCGATATCGCAGAAAAGCATCTGATGTGTATCACAATAGTAAAATTTAACGATAATAGCAATAAAATATCATCATATTGCCCACTTCTACTCCAAAATACTAATACTAATAAATGTTTAGTTTACAGTATTTTAATGTACACTGTGCATGTTATTACTGAATGAAATGGCATTAATATGACAAGTGATTGAACAGTAGTTAACCTAAAGAAATAGTATAAACCTCACATCAGATTTTACTAAATAGTTGCTTTGGATTGATGAGGGAAAGTGAATGTTTCAGAAATGTAACTCACCTTATTCCAGTGTATCTGCCTTCTTTCTTTTTGAATTTTCCCTACCAGCACTGGCAGCATGATGGCAGCAGAGTTTTAAAGCCTTAACATTGCTGATATGAGGCCAGAATCTCATTAAAGCCTCCGGCCCTTTTTCAGAAGCAAACCTAGATGTCACTAGAGCATTGTTTTCATTAACATGTCAGACCTGTAATGAAGCCTGAATATTGATGGAGCCAAGCAGTCGCCGTCCTTGCATGGCAAAGGGCCAGCGTGGAAATTATAATAATGATTCTAATACATTAGCTGCTAGTGCAGGGCGCTGAGGGACTGCTGTGTTGGGGGCCGCAGCGAATTGTTCTGGGGCTTGCCACAATAGCAGGCAGTTTGGAAGTTTAATTGCTGTCGTATCTTACCCTGGCACTGCTTGTGCCCCTGCAGGCTATGCCAACGAGGTGGGGGAGGCGTTCCGTGCCTTGGTGCCCGTCAGCATGGTGTGGGCCAGCTACGCGGTTGCCATGACGTATGTGTCGGCGGATGCAGTGGACAAAGGGAAGAAGGCAGCTGCGGTGAGTTTTGTTTTTTTGTTCTTTGATCTGTGAAAAGACCTTAGGAACTTAAAGTTTGGGGACACCTTGCCACCTTTAAAAGGGCTTGATTTTTTTATTTGTTGTTCAATCAAGTAATGGGGGAAAATATACCTGTAAAAGCTTGGTTAACAAAGCTGTTTTGTACTATTCTGGGTATATTTTTGCTATATTCACTTTCATGTTTATCCAAGTGTCTTCCTAGACACTGTTGTAACTGTTGTTAATATTACATATTTTGGCCAAAATGTGGATAAAACACCTAAAATTGCTGACATCGCAACAAGGATATAAGGGCGTTCAATCATGCACACTTTTGTAATTTCCATAGAAATTGCAGATGGCCAATGCCATGCATCAACTAGAAGGATATAAAGCTCCCCACCATTGGGCTGCAGAGCAGTGGAACTGCATTCTCTTGAGAGATAGAGTTCCATCCAGTAACTCTCGGATGAGTTGAAGTGATCCAGAATGACTCATCCAACATCAGTACCTGACCTCACGAATGCTCTTTTGGCTGAATACAAATAAATCAAAATAAAAGGGGACAAGCTCACTATTAATACCCTGGATTTTAGAAGAAACATTGGATGGGCAGGTGTCTACAAATTTTTGGACATACAGTTTTAACCTGATCAGTCTTTATTATGCTAAATTATTATAAACCAACAAGGAAAACTTTCTAACTGATGCTTGGTGTCCCCAAACTTCTGATATAAATGTGAAAAAGTTTTTCTAATAAACTTCCATGTACATCTGAAAAAGATGCCATGAAGAAACATAAGAAAATTTAAACTATAAACCTATAGTACAGTATTAGTCATGGAAGGCAGTCCTCTTCATTGTAATCCGTCTCATTGTGTGTTTCACACAACTCAGCTGATTGAACAGCTAAATGAATGAAAAATTAGACCTGCACATGCCATTTGTTAGTTGTTGTTGCAAATTAAGCCTTCTTAAGAGTGATGTCTAAAAAAGCCTGCAACATGCAAATAAGCCCTATAGCCAGTTGCCATTTTTTTACTGTGTGCTATCAGCATCTTGACCAATCACAGCTCCAGATGCATGTTTCTGTAGCTATTTCTGTAGGTGTTAAACAAAGTATATTATTCTGGTCAGTATAATGCAAGTCAATCTTTGGTCATATTACTGATTCACCAATACGTTTTAATGTATTGTAAGGCATACCAATGGCAGTATAACGGCAATACTAGTATTAGTACTGGTACTAGTAACTTTTTCCTGTGTTAAGGCTCATGGTGACAACCCAGGGAAGACTACACGGATAGCTGTGGCAGTCGTGGACACATTTGTGTGGCAGGCCTTGGCATCTGTGGCCATTCCAGGATTCACCATCAACCGTGTGTGTGCTGCTTCTCTGTATCTGCTAGGCAAGACCACGCGGTGGCCTTTACCTGTGCGCAAATGGACCACCACTGCCATCGGCCTTTCTACTATTCCTTTCATTATTACACCCATCGACAGGTGTGTGAGCTAAAATGATCATTTTTGTACAGAGGATAGATTAAAATTAATTTATAATTCTTTAGGTTTTTTTAAAGAGGCAATATCATACATTTTAACATGAAGACATTTGTGTGGGGTCGTGCACTGAAAACAGTCAACAAGCTAAAGTGCAAATTCTTGGCCAAAACCAAAATTTAGGACAAGCTATTTTTTTGCAGCCTGGTGTTGATATGTGGACTATGAACTGTGAATGTCATGTTTTGAGTGTTTGCATACTACATTAAACTTAATTTTAAAAATGTGAGGAAAATTTCCTATTCCATGATATGAGCTCTTGAAGAAAAACATCACTGATAGGCATATATTTGGTATCAGTGATCTTTTGTTTTTGCATTGTTGACATGATCTCTGGTGTGCGTTTGTGTAAAGGTCTGTAGATTTCCTGCTGGACTCCAGCCTGCGTAAGGTGTACGGGGGAGGAGAAAAGCATGAATGAACCCTGTGGAGCCAAGCTGAATTCTTGCCTCGACGCCGTGGTCCAGATGAACCCCAACAAACCAGTGGCCATTTATTTTATATCTCCCCAGAGATCACCCTAAATGCACAACCTCGTTCAGTTTCATGTACTGTCAGCCACACGACTGTGATTGTGGTATGTGATAATGCTGAAAACAGCCCACCAGTGAGACATACTTAATTTACGAGATGTTATATTGCCTGTTCACAGGTTTTATGCACCTTACACTTCCTTCTGTTTGCATTAAGGTTAAAAAGATCAGATTACATTAAGGCAAAAAATGATTTCATTTGCTATTCCTACCAATGTTTTGGTGCCATATTTGGTGCGTAATATTTTAAGTTGTACCTCAGTAACAGTTATCTCTAAGGTTATTGAATAGTTTAGATCATTGTTTGAGGCAGTTACAGAGAAAATAACAAAAGGGGAAAATGTAGGCTTTAAACTACACTATGCAAGTAAAACCAAAGCGCCAGTTAAAAAAAAAAAAATTTTGGCTGCATATAGGAAAATGTAGAAATAAGACAAAGAAGGGAAGAAGGCAGAAATGTAACAGTGATTCAGGGCTTAATTTCCAGCAAGAAAAATGAGAACATCCGCATTATAAGCCATGTCTCTATGAGAACTGCACAAAATTGCCTAACAAAGCAGCAACTGTGACGTCAAAAACAGAAAATAATGAATACACAAACTTTTTTAGTTTCCTTCAGTCTTTTTCCAGATATATATATTTTATTTTAAAAGTGCATGCATCTATGCACACTAGCTGGAAACCTTTTGTTTACATAAATGTACTTAATGTTTTCTTTTTATAAATAGTGACTTATTTTCTTTGTTTTCATGTTTTGGGCATCAAATCCAGCACTGCAGTTCAGTATGAAATGTGAGCAGGCATTGTCAGCTAGAAAGGTTTCTATTCTAGCTTCCATTAGCATCCTTTCTTTGAGCACTGTATAGAGTATTTTTCATTCTTGTACAAATACTGTAGGGAAATATATGTATTTTAAATGTAAAATCTTTAACATGTAAAAAGGAAAAACACTGTTTAGAAGAACGGTTGGAGTACTGTAATAAAATCCATAAGAACACCAAATACAAGCATCCAGCATTTTCATGGCTGACATCCGAATAAATGGCACAATGGGTCATTTAACACTTTTCCAGGCCTTGTCAAGTTGATTGTTATGTAACCACACTGAAGTTGTTCTTCATGATTAAGTAATCAGTAGGAAATGAATCAATTTAGTATAAGAATGATTTTATAGCTGTGTTTTAAGATAATGTATACAGTGCTGTGCACCATCCAAGACCAACCTTTCATTTATTTAATTTCAGTCAAATGGCCTTTATGTACAACTTCTTAATTTTTTAGCTTCAGGGAAAAATCACAAAGCCTCAACAATTTTATTTATTTATTTTTTTAAGTATTTAGTGTGTCCACCAAATAGCTTCCATTATTGAGAGACTGAACATGGCGTCTGTTTACGAGGAAAGTCCCGCCCTTTAGTAGAAAAAGCCAATCAGCTTGCTGGTCAAGTCGCAAGTAGGAAAAGTTCCCTCTCGTTGGAGATAGGGCATGAATTAGAATAATCTTTTATTGTGCGCTATTTGTACCAAACGCTACAAATTATAAAACTTGTTTTTGTCAGATTTATTAGTGGTCTCTTTTTAAAACGTTAATGTGGCTTTTAGTTTCTGTTTCAAAAGTATGTGCCCATTCAAAGGGAAGGGAGCCTGGTGTTGTATGAGTGGAAATAACTGCCCGCTTGCGTTGCTAAAATGGCCGTCGAGTGGATCGACTTTGAGTTATTCTCTGTGCTCGTATCAGTGGAATGTAATACTTAACACTACAGTGAGTTTAGCTCAGATTACTCGCAGTGGTTACCATTTGATTTCGGCCTGTTTACATGTTTGGCAGCTAATCAGAATAATTTTGAATAACTTCACCGCTTTATTCAAACCGTCCTTTAAGTTCTCCCTTCTCTCTTTGGACTTGTAACACCTGCTTCCAATTCACTCCTCAGAATCAGTGATTGGATGTTTAAAGTAAAATAGCTCCGCCTACACACTTACTTAAAATGGCGTCTTAAAGTACAAACGGTTTAGTAGTAGGCCGCTGCCACTCGTTAGTCTAAAGATGATGTTAATGCAGGCTGTTCTGGTCTTGCCTTTTGTGGCCTCTACCTTTGCACAAAAAGGTATGTTTTTAAAGATGTGGTGATGAAGCTATAGTTTCCTTTAGTTAGGAAGAGTTTGTTTTATAAGTGAGCTAATCATACACCTAGAACAAGTCAATGTGTCTGATGTATAGCTATATGCTGTTTTATTGCCAGGCTTCTTCAGAGTACTCTAATATGAAATGACTAAAGCTGCCTAAATGAATATTCACTTGTGACAATGTAATTTTTGATCCATCTCTGTCTCAGATGTAGCAATAGACTGTAAAGCCCATTCAGTCACTGTTAAATGGAGGCCTGTGTTGAGCTGGGCCCAAAAGGTGGACCCTTCAAAAGCTCGTCTGGGTAGCTGTCCACCCTCGAGTTTGAATGAGGATGTGCTGCTGTTCTTAGTTTGGTTGAATGACTGTGGCTTCAGAAGACAGGTATGTATGTTGGCTAAATGCAGTGGTCACCAACCCTTCAGGAGATCTACTTTCCTGCACACTTTCGTTCCAGCCTGCATAAACCCCTCTTTTCTGACACTAATGCATCTGATCTAATCTTAAGATTAGCTGAAGCATGTTTGGCAGATTGTGTTTAGAACTGAACTCTGTAGGAAGCTAGATCAGGAAGGTAGATCTCCTGGACAGACCACTGTCCTTAATGCAACGGTTCAAAGCCTGGACCTAGAGTACCCTTGCCTTGCACAACACACTGTGCATTTGGATAGTTGTAGATGCAGTTGGTAGATTTGGGCAAGTTCTACATCACCCAAACTAACAAGTTATGATGTATGACCAGCCAATTGTTCTTGATACCACAGAAATACAGTAGCCCGAAGTCTTCAAATCTGAACTGTGAAAGCAGTTTCCTCTCCTGCAGTTTGTCATCACTGGTAGTTAATTGAATTGCTGAAATAACTGATTGGTCACACCTTCCAGTGACTACAAAATCTAGGCCTTTTTATCTGGATTCAGGGTCTTGACTTGACCTTGAGTCAAGATACTTTTGGATACCTTCTTCCAGACAATCAGAGTTCTTCACAGTGGTGAGAGAAACTAAACACCTGAAGTGCTTAATGTCTCTGAAAGCTACTTCGCAGAAAATTACATGGAACCGTTACAAATACACTTCCTGATCCCATGATAGTTTTAAACTTTTGGCCTAAAACATACTTCTTGGAGTCCTTTCATTGCAGAGTGGTTCATGCAGGGTGTTGTAAAGCAAAATTGTCCCCAACAAAAGCATATTTCAGATTTGCTGTTGCTTTACTATTAACATTACACAGATATTGCTGTAGATTGTGATCCCTGGTTTCTATCACCACCACTGTAAAGTAATCGGAGTCAGTAGGTTTCAGCATTTATCAAAATTCAGAATGACTTTTTCTGCATGCTTCAATAACTTCAGAATCTCTCAGTTCACTTTATTTTAGCTAATTGGTTGGCTTGGGGTAAACACCAAAGCACACTGGGCAGGGGTGGTTTAGG
>JAILXH010265380.1:19943-31048 GCA_023558415.1 Piaractus mesopotamicus | reverse complement strand
TTTTTTTATTTATTTTTTTTTTTTTTAAACTTTCTCTGCTTCAAGTCTGCAGCTTCATGGCCAGTCTGTGGAGGCTGGAGGGGGGGCTGACTCACCTCTGCTCATCATCTGAGCTTGCCACACCGGATGAAAAGCCTCATCAATTATTCACACCAGTGTAATGTCACTGCAGCCCAGGTTGTTTACAGTATCTGGATGAGAGGCGCTGAATACCCTTGACCTTGTCAGTGCTGTAGAGAATCCACAAGGGGGCCCCACCAACACTGTAGATATCAATTGTACTCCTGTCAGGCCTGGAACCTGCAGGAACAGTTCAGGCAGCCAGCAAAAACAGGAGCTGGCAGGCATCCATCCTCTGGGGACTATCACGGCTGAATATTTCTCAGCAGAAGGGCGTGCAAGGGGAAAGACAAAAGCACATGAAATGGGAGGGAGATTTTAGGAGAGAAAGCAAATGTTTCTACCAGTTTGGTTTATGAACTTACACATCAGGTTCGCTTTAGATCATTCTCACACTGGAACAGTTAGCACTTTATAGCGGCTCTTTACAAACAGCTGGATTCAAAGTAAGTACATTGTAAACAAGTGCTTACCAGTATACAATCACGTTTTTCCAGTAGTGTAAAAACTGTTCTTGGATCAAATAAAGATAAAATGGGTGGTCCTCCTTTGCCATCTTGCCACCCATATTTCCTGTCTGCGCCCCATTTTCCTTCATCCCTCCATCTCTGCCACTCTTCCTCGCCCTAGGGCTGCCTCCTCACCCTCATTAGAATAATTGGAATTCTGCTGCGATTGGCAGGTTGGTGAGCCACGGCAGGGAGTGGGAGAGTAATGTTTTAATTCAGTCGCACGAGTGCCGGGCTCCGACCGCATCCAAACATTTATTATGAAGCTCCCTTGAGCAATATCAGGTCGCATTAGGAGGCCCAAGGAGACAAAGAGCTGATGAATTGAATTAATCTGTGGAGCCCAGTGATAGATGGGCCTGTTCAGAGAGGCCAGGAGAATGGCCACATTGTTCATCTGTCACTTCGATGGCCACGGACCCTCTTTGATTTGGGCCTTGTATTGAAGGCCACAAGTGGGCAGGAGGGGTCCCCTCTCACCCCTGTTGCAGCGTTGCCGGAGAAATTTTTCTAGGATTAACTTTTTTTTTTTTTTAGCTCACACAAGCTTTCCAGATATATTATTTTTTAAGATTTTAAGTGAATCGTTTTTTGATTGATTAGCTTTAATACCAATGACAGAATTTATAGTCCAAGATTAATTTTGCTCCTGCACTCTTAGAAAAAAGGGTAATATACTGTACCAGAAAAACAGCTTCTATGACTTTAAGCAAGAGGAACCTTTCTTGGTGCTGTATAGATTGAATTTGCATGTCTGTAAACATAAAGATTGGCTATACTTCTGGGTGAATAACTTGTGTTCAGTCAGCATGGACGTAGCTCAATATACGGCAATATATTGAGCTACAATAAATTCAAATAGACAAAACACTGTCAAATGTACCCAAGTACATAGTGGATTTTACTACTTTGTTTCACAGTTTTCAAAAGCAAGTAGAGCTGCTACAAATAGTATTAAACTCACTGAGTGTTCCTGTATTTGGTAACACTTTGGTAACAAACGAACGACAATTTAGTGAAACCTTTAGTCATCTATATGAATTTAACAAGCACTTTTACACAGCCAATAAGTGCACCAGAATAGGATGGTATGTTATGTTGTTTGCTTTTAAAAATTATTACTTTGTAGAATTCCTCTGCTAAAAAAAACAGCAAAGATCAACAAAGCTGGTCACCAGCAAAACCAACATATGCTGTGTTTTTGTATGCTGGTCAGTCAGTATGACCATGCTGGGTGACCAGCTAAACCAGCAGCAGAATTCAATGCTGGTCTGTGCTGTTTTTCTTCAGCAAGGTCAACACAAGGAGACACACACTATAAGAAGGCAACACTATTAACAATTTTCACTAGTAAACACAAAACGACACGCTTTACTTATATTTTCACACATTTAACTTTTTATTTGATTCTACACATGATTCTGTGTACATGTACGCATTTGTGTGAGTGTGTATGCAGAACAGTGCAGTGCATCATTTCATGACAGCCAATAAGGTAAGTTAACTGGCAAGCAAGGTAGTTAATTAGCAAAGTAGTTAATCGCTGGTATTATAAATGATTCCAGCTGTCTGTTGAGTAGGTGTGAAATGAACTAGAACTTGAACCATACGTTCAGTTGGTTCATGTTTGGGTCAGGCCTAATAATAATAATACTAAGTGCTGGACAAAGTTGGCCTGCCAGAAAGTTACCCTAACCCCACCTAATGACAGAACAAACATTTTTATACTATAACTTATTGATTATTGTTGTGCTTTTATTATAGTATTGCACTTTATTACATTATATGCAATAGACAATGTTATGTAATAGAGAACATGATAACTTGGAAGCAAATGTGAACTTGTCTGGTACTAGCTAATTAACAAGTTTGGCCAGCTATTGTAGTCTAAAATAAATGGCTGGCTGTCCAAGTCTTAAATAAAAAATGAAATAACATTAACATTAGAGAAACCATAGGTTGAAAAACATAGACACATTCTAACATGCAGTAAGTCTGTAGGTTTTTGTGATTGGACAGGCTAATTCTGAATTAATCCTATCCTAATAGGGAATGAAAGTACTGTGTTTGCAACCAGAGACTTGTTTGGAGTATAAATTTTGTATTGAATCACGCATCACAGACCTTACCGAACTGAAACTGACCACTGGGCTTTGCTTAGATATACAAATACCTAACCTGAATGTGAAACCCAACAGTGTTTAACTTGTATGCATGGGTGGAGCATTGGCTTTGGTGTCTTGTTGCTTATTGGTTGTGATGTAGCAAATCTACAGAGGCAGCACAATTATGTTTCATCTAAAGTGGCAAAATGGCATGTACCGGCCCTGGACTACAAAAAAGGACCTTTTTCTGAACTGCAAAGAACCACTTAAGCAATTAAATGGTTCTCTGAGTTGTCAAGGTTTTATATACAGTTGTATGCAAAAGTTAGAATGGCGTGTTTTATTGATTTTGTCTTTTTCTTTAGTTTAATTAATAGGAAAAAAAAAAACACATTATTTTTTGCACACACTTTGGGCCGCATTATTTTTTTGTTTTGTTTTGGTTTTTTTTATGTTAAATTTTTTAATGTTAAATCCAGCAAATAAACAGTAATTGTACATTATGATGTATGATTAAAATACACTATGATCTTTGTAGAGGATGTGTTAACTTATTTTCACTTGGAAACAAAACATGTCATTTGACCAGGGGCTCCTAATTTTTTGCATATAACTATATGACCATTGTGTTCACACTGATGCAAGGAGGCCAGGGGAAACGGTCCTGTGGTCAGCAGGGAGGGAGAAGAGGTCACACTGAAGGCCATAAATGAAGGAGGTTAATTTATTGGGGTCAAATTCAGGCTAAAACCAGCTAGTCTTTCTAATAGACAAACCTGCACTGTGCTTACAATAGCACTACAAGTATAGATTGATTTCTATGTCTGATAATGATCAAAGTCATCATTACAGGAATATTGGGAAGATCTGCTGAAAGTGCACTAAGTTACATACATTTATTGAGCATGGTTATCTTCATAATCATAAGTAATTTTTATGACCACCTATAGAAGTAATGGGTCGAGAGAAAAATGGAGATAAAATGCAATTTGTTGCAGTATTAGAAATGCCAATATTTAATAGTTTGTGTAGAATGTTGTAAAATGGGATAATTAATCTGGGTTAGCTAGAAATGTTAAGTTTGCAGAAGCTAAATTTCCAATGACGCTCAGCAGTAGGATCTGTTAAATGCTTTGCTCTAATGCATTTTATATATTCCTGGCTGCCTTCTAATTACAGACTAAAATGCATCAATCTACAAAGACTTGCTTGGTCAGAACTGTTGACAATAGTTATGATATGAACCAGATGTCTGACGCGTTTAATACTTTTAAAAGCTGACTTACACAAAGCTTCTGTGGTGTCATGCAGAAGGAGAGTCAGGGAAGGTCATAATTTCTGCTTAAAATGTACTTTTTATTAAAGAAACAGCAGAAAAAGCCACTGCCTACAGCCAAAGTCATGGGGGTGGCCAAAAGCCATAGGCTCCCACCTGACAATGACTACTTTACCCTTTACTTTTAGTGTGATCAATAGAATTTAGATCACACCTATTTTAAAGCACACTATTGTGTTTTTAAATGTAAGTAAACATAACCAGCCATGCTCTACTGCAGGGGTGGGGTACTCTGGTCTTGGAGGGACAGTTTAGTGATTTTCCTGCTCAACTTAGCAGTTAATTACCAGGTTTTGCTAGTGTGTCAGAGCAGAGAAATCCGTGCTGGACTCCGGCCTCCAGTTCCGCACCCCCGCTCCTCCACCTAAATATAAAAAAAAAGTGTCTGATCTTATACTGAGGTGCCAAATCTTAGAGGACGAAGTATTCCTGTCAAGCCTGCAACAAGGAAGCACATCAGACAAATATCAGTTTCTCTATTCCTTAACAAAACACCACATCCGTGTGGCTTTGGCAAAGCGTCATTGAAACCAAGCTATGAATGACTTTGTTGATGAGCTTTCATTTTCATTTTGCAGCGACAGAGAGAAAACCCGTTTTCGGCAAGAGACACACAATGTTTGACACATTATTGTTGCGATTCATGTGCCACAATGCAAGGCATGCATCAAGGCGGCGCAGATTCAGAGGAGAACGCCAGCAGCGGTGTCTGAGGCTAAATGAAAGGCGCTTGCCTTGTGAGATATGCTTGTTGGCACAGGCCGAATAGATGAGCGCTAAACTGTAATCCACAAAGTGCCAACAATGCCAACAACGAATTCATCTGAAGCATTAAACAAGTTGGTTGTTCTTTTTCTTCTTTCTTTTTTTACATGCTCAGTGTAATTAAAATGCACGCCCTGAGCTGGAGAGACAAAGATTTGGAGGTATTGATGGGGAATGTTGGAAAGTACATAAAATTAAATAGCCACCATATGCTGGAAATAACAACAGATCAGGGGAACTCTATTGGGCATGGCAGGATTCATGCAGCATGCGAGGACCTTGGCAAGGCTAGTGCATTCTTTTGAAAAACACAGACATGCATGGAATTAATTAGGAGCTTGGTCATAAACAAAAGGGGATGTGAAACCTTGTCATATATCACAAATAAAAAAATAAATAAATAAATATCACACAGCAGTCATAAGGCCGTTTCGGAATAATGATGGCGCAATATAAGCGAGTATCTCATAACCGTGCTCAAAATTGATAGCGTCTTTGTTGGAAGAGGTTCAGATTTGGCCTTGTCCAACACGCAGATGAGGTCTGCCAAGAGTGAATAGAACAACACTGAACTGAACAGGAAACATTTTAAAGGGCCTTGAAAGAAGAAAGTCCTTCTAGTGAATGAGCGTTTATGAAGAAAGGCTGTATTTGAAGAAAAACCACCATGGAATTTTTGGATGTGTAGAGAGTAGGGATGTGCAGATATTCAATTTCTAGGCCGATGCGATAGCCAATAATTAACACCTCACTGCTCCCACTTTGGACTTTTTTACATTTTATCACTATAATCCATATATGAAATTAATTTGGCTTAATACAGTTAAATCTCTAGGCCTACTCAGACGAAGTATACATTTTATTTTGACAAAAAAAAATATGATTTTTTTTGTAGTGGATCCTTCACACCGAGTCAGATGCATTCTTTCTAACCCTTTTCCACAGTAGCCATAAAAGGCAATTGCCATCTGTTTTGGAGGTCCCTCAACTATGCATTTTTTTCTTCAATAACTTGATGACATGTTGACAGTCTATGATACAGTCTATACAAAACCGGAAGCAAACAGGATTTTAATCCTCATAGGAGAGCAAACACATCAACATGATATTTTTTGTGGTAGTGGTGCACAATTTCTTGATATCAGGAAAGCCGCCATCATGCTGTTTTCTAGGCTCGTTTTCACAGTAGCCCACCCCTTACCCCTCACTGCTTGTTAGCAGCTCAACACTTTTAGAATCACATCATTTCACACAAAGACAGGCAACAGTGTTAAACCCTTTAAGAATGCAGAGAGAATACCGAAAAAAGATTCCTTGATTAACGACAAAAAACGGACATGAACGGACTAGAATACATCTAGATAAACAAAAAAAAAATTATAAACTTTCACTGAGTTGTACTAAAGTACTCACCATCATTCTCCTGCCTTTCAGCTTTAGTGTGGCAAATATTTTTTGTTAACCTCTGCAATTTTATGGCTAGTGTGTTGCTTGTTGTATAAGCTTTGTTGCTCTGCCCAGAAAGGTGAGGTGTTTTGCTGCCATCACAACACAAATTTGTTTGAATTGCAACCATGACAATGGGGCCCAGCCTGACTTTTAACGTATCCATACAGTGCAGATCATTGAGCTGGCTCTGATTAAAAATGTCTACGCAACATCGCAGACTGCTCGTTTTAAACTCATTGAGAAAGATCCCTTAAAATGTCAGGCTTATGATATACTAAGACTTATTATTCAGTAACTACATGAACTACAATGCAAACTAGCTGAGTTACTCTTAGGTTATACAAGTGTGTAGTAAAACTTTGCGCCAACTGGTGGGCCCTGGCCATTTAAGGGGTTAATATGCAAGGTTAGGATTAGGATTGAAGGGCTGAAAATATCCGTACTTAAGGCAGAGTATTGTCACTGCAGTGATAATTTGCTTTACATGTAAAAATATTAGAAAAGAAATTACTCAAGTAAGAGTAAATAAGTTAATCATCAGAGAACTACCTGGTTAATTCCAACCTGAGAATATTTCTGAGTAGATTTGGCAAAACTAAAGCTGAACATGATATTGAAAAAAAATTTTTAGTTCCTTGTGTTTAGTTCCTTGTGTTCCTTGTGTGTAACATTATTCCCTTTTTTTTCTCCATTAAACTTGACGTCTCTGAACTCATCAGGGCTGAAATGTTTTTTGTGGCTGGGACCTGCTCTATTTTGATTGGCTTTCAGAATAAAATCTTCTAAATTGAAACAGGCTTTCTTCCAGTTGATTTATGAGCTGAAACACACGTTTATTTTTGCTCTGTAACGGTTATTAAAAATCAAAGTAATCAAGTAAAAGTACTTTTTTGGAAATTAATGTTTTCGTCTCCATAAAATAGGCAGTGATTTGGATCACTGATTGATTTTACCCTTCGACCTTATTTTATGTAAAGATTTTACATTGTTTAGCAGACTCTCTTATCCAGAGCCAATCACAACAGCAGGTGGGTATAATATTACGATTTTTGCTTAGTGATGCTTATTGGTATATTGCTTGCCTGGACATGAAATCAAACCCCAGTTATTTTTGTGTGGGGTGATGGTGTTATCCACTACACTATCTATTTGATGCCTACCACTAACATAAGCTTAAAATGGGGCGCTAAATTATTGTCTATAAACGATATATCAAACCGATAATAATACATTTTCACCTCCTGTGGCTGCTAACACAAGACGGTTGGGGAATTTTAGGACAGTGTGCCGTGGCCTTTTTGTTTTATTTAAGAGTAATTTTATGGCCACTATTCTTCACCTGTCCAGCAGCAGCTGGCAATGACAATGCAGGACCTACCTAATGTGGATAACTGGTATCTTACCATCACCTCACACCTTTAATTCTCAGTGCCTTTATCTTGGGGAGGATGGCAGGAGAGAGTTTTTCCCCCAGCGCTGTGCCATTGGGAAGTGGCTGTGAGTGGCTCTCGTGCTGGCCAGAGTGCTATAATTTTCCCAGGCTGGATGATGGATGAGCTGGTGTCAGCCTCGGTTCATTATAATGCATGCCATCTATTCTTCTCCCAGACAGCCTCTTCTCCAGGAAATGCCATTGAGAAAGAGAGAGAGAGAGTGTGAGTAAGAGTGAGGGAGAGGCAGAGAGAAGAATGTGATTATTTTGTGATTGTTTTGATGGACTGTGGTTATGAAAAGTATACACATTTTTCTTTCGAGATAACAAGCTTGCATTATGGGCTCCCCCCAAAGAGGTTTCGGTCGCTGCTGTTGGTCATTTTGTGCTGGGAATCAAGTGATTTGTTATAGTCTGAAACATCAGCCTCCTAATGCAGTAGCAAAAAACAATATTTGAAGAGGCACCTGCGATTATCCGAGAAGGCCTAATTATAACGAAATAACCGTAAAAGGTGCCGTGCATTTGAAAGTCGCGACTGATGCTGTAAATACTCGTTTCTTTCTTTAAAAGGCCCATTTTCTAAATTTTTTTGTATTTTATCTTTCCCCCACCCGAACTCTATTTATCACTTATGTTCACATTTGTGTAGGTTTATGTACCAAAAACCAGCCATAATTTATTTTTACATGGCCATTTACCAACATCTCTTTATCCCTTAGAATTAAACAGGCTGTTTTTGTTACTGCGCCTTTAAGACTGATATATGTACATGAACTACGTTCAGATTAGCTTCCTTGTTTTGTACTTCATTGAAAAAGCAGCCTAGGATGAAACCCTCCTTATAACTTCAGCATGGATGGGTAGGCTGAATAGGTGGATATGTGTGTATTGGTTTTCATGACCAAACAGTCAGGTGCATAGCTAGAACTTTTAGAATGGGGTGGCCAGGTAAAACCCACAGATTTTATTGGGGTGGCACACTGCCAACAAAAAAAAATAAAATAAAATAACATCACTGTATTAAAATGCCATATAAATTGATGTGCTAGCTTTTCTCTGCACATAACTAAATCTGTCCATCATTTTCACATGAATATATTACATCAATACAACTATTGCTAAAGTAAACTGAGAGACAAAAAGTGTTGATGTAACTTTAGTCATGAATGAGGAAATGATGTATTTGAATCAAGCAAATTAAATGCATCACTACAAGAAAAACCTTTCATATAGACAGGCCATAAAAGTGATTCATTTAGGGTGCATTCACTGCAGGTTATACATGACTGTAATGATTAGAAAGCTCAGTACTGTATCAGGGATCATACAACATGTGCATGTCCTCAACTGTGAAAAGAAATTAGCATTATATCATAATCATGATAGATTATAGCTACCTAATATTTGTTGGTTAACTCATCCTACCATCAAATATCCTACTTTGTAATGTAGCTCAGAGAGCAGCACTGCTGACGGGACACAATGCACATTCAGTAACCTGTTTACTGAGTAAATTAGCCCATCACAGCAAGATACGCTAAATAGTAAATGCAGCATCATCAGACTCTCATAACTGATTCCCTGACAGCAGATTTTCACCATAAAGCATAATTTATACTTTATTACTGGTGGCTATACGATGAAGGCTGGATGTCTCACTTTGCCATAATTGGGGTGGCTAGAAGGTTGGCCATGCTTCATTCCAGGGTGACACTGGCCAGTGAATTCAAAATGGCCTGTTTTTGCATTTTCTTTCCATATCTGAACTGTATAGACCATACGGGGACTAAAGAGTACATACTGAAACTTTACCAATGTTTATATACTATAGCAAACTACTGTATTTTAAATTCAGTTTTCCTTGATTTGGGTCGTCTGTGAGGCATTAGTGGTATGGCTTCATACTTATACATGTACTAGATGTGATCATAACACCATAGTGCATTCCCTTCTATCCGCAACTCATTCCAGCATATAAACTAAGAACACCATAGCCAGTGCTCCTTATTTATTAAATAAGGTTAGGCTACATCGGAGAGTGTGCACATTGAAGGCATTTCACAACAAAGGTGGAATGCTGCTTAGGAGAGTCCTTTTCAGGCCTTAAGGACATATTGAACTAGGTGAAGAAACTACAAATGAATTTTGCCGTGTTGCTGGTGCGGCTGGATCAATAAGTGCTGGGCTCAGCTCTTGCCGCACCTGATACGTCTCTCTCTCTCTCCCTCTCTCTTGCTCTCTTCTCAGTTATAAGAAACGGCACCATGCCAACATCCACTTCTCTCCAACAGGAGAGGTTATCAGATACAGCTGGGTTTTACAATGTACGTGGAAATAACCATAATTTGGCAAATGGGATAGCGCTCCCTCACTTATCACAGCATTGATTCCACAGCCGATGTTTAGTGTTTTCCTTTGGATCTGGCTGGCTCTATTGGATTTCGTCTTGTTTTACTTTGCACAAGTTAAGTCAAACAGGCCCGATTGCATTAATACAGCTCAATTATATATGGATTTGTGAGACCTAAATATTAACTTTAGTACTACATTGTGACTGGCATTCTCTAATGATATTTATTAATGGCTTTTACTGGTAATGAGTCAAATGCTCATAAATAAATCAAAATAAGCCTAAGCCTTTAAGGGTATAACTGGAGACACGGTAAGGAGAGGCAGCCTAGTTTTAAAAGTTATTCCACCAATTACTGACTAAAAATGGAAACAGTAACATAATCAAACAAATCAAACATATGATGTCACATATGCTTACTCTTTTTCCTATTTTTATTCTCCATTTCAAGGCTGTGACTGTATTGCAGTTCATTATTTATTTCTTTCACTCTTTCAAGCACATTTTGTTGGTGCTTATGGAATCTGTTGAACCACCAAAAGTGTCACCCTGAGATAAACAGTACTAAAGGCTTTCATCTTCGACAGAGAGGAGGAAATTAAGCTCCACTCTTATTTCAGATCTGAAAAAGGATGTGTAGCTGTCTAAGAAGAAGGACACAGACAAAAAAATGTAAGAAATCAAACAAAGAAGCTGCTGATATTCTTGGAACAATAGACTAACCATCCCAGAATCCAGACCTCAACATCACTGAATGTGTTTGGGATTACTTGGATTGTGATAAACAGAAAAAGTAACCACCTTCTGAGACCGAACTTTGGAGGAAAATATCCCTGCAAATTTCTTTGAAAAACTGAAAGCAAGTCTCCCATAAAGAATGGAAGCTGAAATAAAGGAAAGAGTGAACAACTATACTGAATATTTGATATTATATTTTGATAATATATTATAAATAACTATATTGTAATTTTCTGTTAAATATGTGCTGACTACTTTTTTCCTAATGCTAAAAAATGAAAATGAAATTAAATAAATA
>JAILXH010265378.1:11951-25251 GCA_023558415.1 Piaractus mesopotamicus | reverse complement strand
TTCACAGACTATACACTAATGTTTTCCTTTATTTAGAGTGGCTTAAGTGTTTCTAAATGAATTGAAATAAGTGTCTCTTGAGTGATGCAAGTTCTCTCACACTACAATATAGCTCATTTTTGTGTATCATTTTCATTTTTCCATTGCAAATATAAGTTTCCACTGACACCTCTTTCTATTCTGCTTCTTAATGACCCTGTGACCCCTGCAGTGAACACATGCATTGTTGTCCTATTACCTGCTTATATTTTCACTTTTTAAAATTCATATTTATGCAATTTTCCTCTTACCTCAAATGTACTCAAGTCAGCCAAGAGATGTTTGGCATTTGAAGTTTGCTTCCTTTGTTTTGCCCTGAAGCAATAAGACTGATGTGGCTAACAAGTAATAGAAGTTCATGTATACTAATAAGCATCATGCATTTTAAAAATTAAATTCAGTATTTGCTATGTTTTATCTGGATGCTGTATTCTGTACTTTATACAAACTTTTTGCATGCATGCATGTATGGTAGAACACGTCTGTGATCACATGAAGGGTAAATTGCTACTGTTATAAATTGTGAGCTTGCTATGCAACCAAAGACAAATTCCTTGTTTGTGCAAATTTACCTGGCCAGTAAATCCTGATCCTGATTCTAAATTATCACACACACTTAGGTATTCTCAATAAAAAACATGGACGTATTGTATGCTTTAAGGTTGCGTGAAAAGACAACAAGAAAACCCGCTGGACGTTTACGCCGTTCTTTTTAGTTGTGCAAACCTTCCTTAATTTTTATAGTAAGTACATATTATTTCTGTAGCACATTTATAGATAACAATATGTCATACAGTGTCTAAACCACAGAAGCAAGTCTTGAAGCAAGTCTATTTGATTAAGGCCTGCAGTTTTCATTACGCTAATTGATGGCATATGAGCTTCCATTACTTGTTAGCTACACTAGCCTTACCGTTCCAGCGCAAAACACTTTGATCACCAAACATGTCGAGGCTGACTATATTTGAGGTAACGTGAGATATTCATATTTTATTTTGCCAAACTATTCTTTAAATAATTAAATAATAATTCTTTAATAATATAATGTAAAATACTTTAACTGTCCATTATAGATTGTCTGGTATTTATGCTTTGAACTCTCTGAACCCACATTTTATCCACCTAAATGACCAAGGCCTGCATTCACAAAGCTTCTTAAAGTAGGAGTGCTAATTTAGGATCAGACTCATATCTTATTCAGGATGACCTTACTAACAGGAACAGACCCTATTATCACTCATAATCTGAAATGCTTTGTGTACACAAGCCCAGGTTAGATAATCCCCATTGGTTGTAATATAACCTATAATCTCCAGAATCATAAATTCTTCAGAGCAAACTATCAAAGGAGGATAATTTCCCCTTTTTCCTTAATCACACATCTGTCTTATTCTGTCTCAGACCGTTTTCCCCACCGCTGTCACCTTCGCCTTGCTTCTTGGAAGATTGATTGAGGTTTTAGACCTGGACTTCTCTTAGCTGCTTAGTTACAGCATATATTAAGAAAAACATCAGTAAAATGGAAATCAAATGGAATTTAGGTGATTGTGCCACTTATTCACTGGTGAAGACAGCTGATGAATAGTTTTCTGTTCAGTGATGAATGCTGAGGGAGACACCTTCTACACTTGTTCCATGCTTCATGTTCCCACATTTTTGAAACCAAGTGTCACTTTCAGTCTGCTGGGGCAAGAAAAACATATAAAAGAATTCAAAATGACCTTATAAAGCTCTGTATTTCTTGCATACGGTTTAAATGTAATATCTATTATGGTTTCTGGTTCTGTCCCATAAACATACATGAAGATGTAACATAAAAACCTGGTCTTGGCAGAAAGATGTGCAGAGAGCAGCTTGGCTATTGCAGAACTAAAGAAGTCCAAGTGTAATCATAGGTAATTGAACTCTGCTACCAAGAAAAGCCTTTTTTTTTTGTGGGAAAAAGATTTTCTGTGGTCTGCTCACTGAGACAAGTAAATGAATAAAATGTGTCATTTAACACCCTCTGTGTTACCCCATTGACCACTGGCACTTGACCCTCTCAGCACTTGGACAAACTCTGATATGGCACCTGCACTGGATTTCTTCTACGCTACAAACCAGCTTTAAGTGAATGATATGTCACTTGAGAAAGAGACCAGGTTTGGTCAACCAAACCACCCAGCATGCCATCTTGCTGTGAAATTATTAAGACTGATGTCCCCAGCAAGGCCAATATTTTTTGTTCTACCGCTGAACGTCGGCAATTTATCATCCAAACATCCCACGGGTTTGTGTTGTGTAGGTACTTTTGGACCTCAGTCCGGTGGGTTTGATTCTGTGCCAGAGACAACATGGCCACCTTGCCAACAGACCGTTTAGAGCCCAAGCTGTGAATGCTTGTCTGAGAGTTACAGTAAATCCTTCTGCTAGCAACACTAAGAAGTTTGGAAACCTACAAGGCTGCTTCCCCCACCCTCCCCAAACCTCCCACCAGCTTTCTGCTGCTTATGCCTGGCTTCTGTGGGGCATCTATTTTTCACTTCACTGTGGACGCAAACATTACCAGTTAGCATTAACTGATGCCACCTTTTCCTTGTTCTCAGTTGTCTGTGGGTTTGCCAAATTCTTCTGCATAAAACCCAGTGAGCTAATTTTGTTTTTTGCTAGAAGTGATGCAGAATTGAGGAAGAAAGTAACTCTACAGCACAAGAAATGTCACTCATCGAGATCCTTGTTCCTCCATAAATTAAAAACTGGAGCATTAATCTGTTACATTAATTATTCCATAAACGCAATGACAAAGGTTTAATTGCGTGCATAGTTAATTTCCTTAGTGAAAGTTAACACATCCTCTACAGAGAACACCTTTCTGCTCATTTTTATTACTTTTATTACATATCAATTACTGTTGATTTGCTGAATTTAACAAATTTAACAACAATAAAATGTGAAGTGTGTAAATTCAGGAATAAATAAAATGTGTGCATTAAAAGTGGAAGAAAATGCCCTATTTAAGTTTTTCCTTGTAGAGGGTGTAAACTTATATTCACTTAGAAAATAAACAAAATGTAATTTGACTGGGGGTGTTCAAACTTTTGCATATGACTGTATTTTACAGTCAGGACACAACCTTATATCTCTGTTTTTGTTGTTTACTAT
Organism: Piaractus mesopotamicus; assembly: GCA_023558415.1. Taxonomy (NCBI): domain Eukaryota; kingdom Metazoa; phylum Chordata; class Actinopteri; order Characiformes; family Serrasalmidae; genus Piaractus; species Piaractus mesopotamicus. The sequence continues at coordinate 22,071 of JAILXH010265378.1, read as the reverse complement.
TGTTATTATTTTACATATATACATATTTTACATATTGTACGTTTTTTGAAAATGCCAGCTGCCCTTTGAATTTTGTGAAATTTCATTTACATTAACTTCCTTTAAAATATAAACAAAAATCCTTCTCCTTTTTTGAATGCTGCCCATTATATAGTACAGTACTCCAACTATTCTATAGTGGTTATTCTGCCTTTTACAGATTTCTCTAGGCCAGGTTTCAAAATATGGCAAATATGTTATGGCATCGCATTTGGCAAAAACTAGATTTTTACCACTTGTTTCAGAGATGAAGAGCAGGTGGCATCCTATGAGGTCTGTCAACGTTTCAGTGGTGAGCAAGCCGCATGCACAAACATGTCTTGATTTTATCTAATCGTCTGGAGGGAAAGTCCTTCCAGTAAACGGTCGGTTTGTTTAGCAACCCACCATCCAACCATACATAAACTACACAAATATTTACCGCATAATGGAGGTGGATGGAGTTATTTTCTAATGCCCCATCTATACTAAATCGTTCTTCACAGCAGAGCAATTGCAAGATACACCACAGCTAAGTGGATGAAGAAGCACTTTGTTAGCCGATCTACAATGGGATCTAAACTTCAGGGGTGAAAGGCGAGGGGGTTCAGCTAGGGTTTGGGGGCTCATACATCATGGGTGTTGCTGGCCCTCGACCCCAGTCCTCTGGTGCTGAGAGGGAGGCCTGAGGAGAAGTCTGGGAGACGGTACACCAGAGCTATGTGCTGCCACACAGTAAGGCCTTTTGCTGGCTGCCATGGCGTTGGCGACCGCAGAATTGCAGTGTTTACTTTAAAGCTGGTGCATAAGAGAACAGCAGACCACCGGCAGCCGCCACCCGCTGGGCCCTGGGCAAGGCCTACGGCTCATCTTTGTTGAAAATGGCTCGGGAACCTGCCGCCTGCACAGGGCCAAGCTAAATTTAGCAACAAACTGAAAAACTCACCTCATTCTTAAAAAGCTGTTTAAGTTTCCATTGAGTGAGAGGTTCAGAAAAGGATAATAATAGTTTTTTTTGTTTGTTTTCTGGTATCAGTATGTCTTGGAAGAGGTGAACAGCTCTGAGTATATTGATCAGTATTTACCTATATCTTTTGTTCCATTCCATAAAGCTTTTTGTTCCGTTCAATAAAGCATCTGACCAAAGGCCAAATAAGCAATTTCTGTAGTTCCCCAGTCAGCTCTTTCTTTTCTTATATGTGTATATATACCAGTCAGCCATAACATTAAAGCCACTTCTTTGTTTCTACACTCAGGGCCCATTTTATCAGCTCCACTTACTATATAGGTACACTTTGTAGTTCTTCAGTTATAGACTGTAGTATATTTGTTTCTCTGCATATTTTGTTTGCTCCTTTTTACACTGTTCTTTACAGTCCAGGACCCCCACAGGACCACCACAGAGCAGGTATTATTTGGGTGGCGGATAATTCTCAGCACTGCAGTGAAACTGACGTGGTAGTGGTGTTTTAGTGTATGTTGCACTGGTACAAGTGGATCGGGCACAGCAGTGCTGCTGGAGTTTTTTAACACCCTCTGTCCGCTCTATTAGACAGTCCTACTTTGTTGGTTCACCATTTAGGCGTAAAGTCAGAGACAGTGGCTCATCTGTTGCTAGATAGTTTGTGTAAGTCGCCCTCTAGTCCTTCATCACTGATCACAGGATGCCGCCCACAGGACCCTGTTGGCTGAATATTTTTGGTTGGTGAACTATTCTCAGTCTAGCAGTGTCACTGAGGTGTTTAAAAACTCCAGCAGCACTGCTGTGTCTGATCCACCACCACCACGTCAGTGTTTTACTGCAGTGCTGAGAATGATCCAACACCCAAATAGTACCTGCTCTGTGAGGGTCCATGGGGGTCCGACCACTGAAGAACAGGGTAAAGGGGGCTAACAAAGTATGCAGAGAAACAGATGGACTACAGTCTGTAATTGCAGAACTACAAAGTGCACCTATATGGTAAGTGGAGCCGATAAAATGGAGTGTATAAGTGCAGAAACAAGTAGGTGGTTTTAAAATTATGGTTGATCAGTGTATCAGAGAGTTCCAAAATCAAATTTTAATTAAATTCTAATACATTTTAAATGAATCTGATTCTGAAATGATGTTGGTTTATTATGATGAAAAGATTTTTATCACTTCACTTGAACTCTGCTACATAACATTGACAAAACCAAAACCATGCCATGGCAGATTTGCAGTCATGAGTTGTCAGATGCCACAATGTTTAAAGTCATGACAGCTTACGTCACATGCTAATTTCTATGTATTTTAGTTAGCCATCATGATATCAATTAATGGTAATAGTAACATGATACTGTTATACTACTGAACAAAATCTGTCGTGACGACTCATGACAGCATATGATATATGCCATATAAATCTGTTAAATAGTATGTTTGATTATGGTGTCATTCACATAACACGACTGCAAATTACCATGTCAGTGTCTCAAAAACAGTTCAACTGCACTTAGATAAAATGTAGGCTAACAAATATCATATTTGCAGATACTACCACTCCACTATTAAGTCAGCAGTAGGAGCAAGAGAATTTTGTGAGCATTGCCACAGGTTAAAACGACACATGGTCTATATAGGATGGTTCCCATAATCACGGCATGCTGAAGCAATCAGCCGAGCTCACTTTTTCAGAGTAACCTGTGTGGGCCAGACCTGTGCTTTGGGACAGTAGGCCTGTTCAGGTAATTGTACTTGGCATCATGAATGAACACTTTGTGCCAAGCTCTGCACATTAGATCCCCAATGTGGAATTCCTGCGATAACATGCGGAAGTCGCAAAAAAAAAAAAATGAATGTGGCCATAACACATGACTAACTCAATGGATAAGGTCACTTGAAAATGGTAAGCCAACGCAGTAGGTGGGCATAGGTGTGGGCTTGCACCTATTCAAGGTCTCCTAAAAACATCTGACAAAGTTCACGTTGCCTTTGAATGTTACCCAACATTGACATGAGTTGACCTTCATCAATATCTGCCAAACAAAACAGTGCAATGGCTCAAATAATAATTGGACAAATAAATGGAGAAGTTGCTTGGCATACGGATTCGTAAGGAAGGTGGCCTGCCAGGGTTCGGGAAGGGGCGTCTCACTTTCCCTGCAGTGAGAGATGTTGACATCGAGGTGTGTGTCCTATAAGTGCAGTTTGGACTGTCAACATGGGAAATATACTGTGCAAGGGCCACAGGATAGGTTTTTCCATGCCAGGACAAACCTATTCAACTCCTGTGAAAAGCTACCGTCTCAATCTGGCATGACACCAACAGCCTGATCTTAATTAGTTATGAATAACATCCTTTGAGGAGTTTGTTGCTGTAGGTTTGTCAAGGATAATGTCCTCACCTCTCATTTTGCACCGTAGTGGAGTACTCCTTAAGAGAATATTGAGTATCGCTGCCACCCTAGCTCCCGGGATCCAACTTGACCAACCTCAAAACAAGGAGGAGTTTCATGTCAAATCAGTAGCCATGAAATGATACACAGTCCAGGATTCTGTCTATATTTCACAATTGAGTTCTATAAATAATCATTTAAGAATAACAAGCTGTAGTCCAATGACAGCTCTTATTTCCTGAGAATGTTTCAGTATCATGTGGAGTGATTTTATTGCATATAAAATGAAACATAAGTCATACGACAGGACATGCTTACAGTGACATTTGTTAGCCTACAGTTCAGCTAACTACAGTCTAATCATCTATGAGTGATTAACATGGTAATTTGCACATTACTGACAAAGTCTTTACTGGGGTTATGAGTTATACTCTTAAAAAATAAAGGTGCCAAATACAACCAAAATAACTTTCTTGGACTGATGCCAAGTAAGAATCACTTTTGGTTTCCCTTGTTGGTTTATATAATGGAGACTATGTAATATAACAGGGAGTTAAATGGTAGTTAATTCAATTGTTAATCATTCAGAGTGGTTTGATGTGAGAGCGGTTTTCTAAAAAATTGCAAAGTCAGAATTTCACAGCGGTGGTGGTAGGAACCAGACATCTGAGGAGTTTAATGCACCTTTTAAAACCACCTCACATAAAGCTATTGGATGAAATGGATATGAATATGCAGCCTGATGCCTAAAATATTTTTTTGGTTCAAAACGTATTTTACAAGTCCTGTCATATACCAGAGAGGTATATGCAGGGTGCTGTAAGGCAAAGTAGTACTGAAAGAATACTCATACTTTTCATATTTACCTCTATTTTACCATTATCAACATTACATAAGAACACTTAGGAGACACATGCAGTGTCAGTGGTTGTTTTGGATAGTAAATAAAATATATGTTTGTGGTATAGACATCACGACACCTGGTTCCTATCACTACAGTTGCATAGAAATCCGACTTGGTAAGCTTTCTGCCCTAAACCGTTTCGCATCAAAACACATCTCATCAACTGACTAGTACAGAAAGTTTGAAAAATCTGTGAAATTCCCCTTTTTTGGAGTACTTTTTATACTGTTACATTTAATTTATTGAAAATGCACAAATGCCAAAAATGTACACATTCACATTTCATCAAGTCTGTATAATTTACACTGCATTTCTTTTTTTCAAAACCACACAAGTGTTGATCATTATTTAGTGTTTCTCATATCCTTTTCCTGAGGGCACCACTGTTATGCTTTAGGAGACACTTTTTGTGATTTTTGGCCTATTGAGTGTTTTCTGTATAAATGAAATACAATGAAGGCTGAGGAGGTGATTCTCAAGAGTTTGACATTTTTAAAGCTTCACTCTCACCACTTTATTGGCAGACTCTTCTTTAAGAACCAAGTAAAGATTAAGCACTAAATCTTGTGTGGCTGGAGTCAGAGTGTGGGCATCACTGCCATAAGCTTAGCTATATCCTAGAAATACAAGTCAGGTCAGAGGGACGTGCCACCTCAAACCACTCTCGCGATGGAAATGCCGAGCCACTAACCACAGTGAACTGGAATGTAAAAAAGACCAGACAGTGGTCAGAACCAACTCCCACACATACACACATACTCAGGACTCAAGTTCATTAAGCATGTGTATGCTGTGAAACTGAGCTGTAAGGAACCGGGCCCAGATAAGTGTAGTATTTGGTCAGAGGACAGCCAGTGGAGGAAAAAAAAAACCTGAACATGATCCAGTGACAACTCTACTCAGACCAACATTTACTCTTTCAATGTAATGTTTAAACAATATCATTATTTTTGTTAATTAGCCTGGATTTGTACAGCTGAACATTTCAAATACATCCACTGTTGTTTGGAATGGTTCACTCATTAACTCATTCACTATTCTGTACATGTGCTAAATAGTGAACTGACTGAAGAACAAGCATAGAACAAGTTATTGCTGAGAATTTTTTACCCAATTTCTTCCCAATTACTCTCCAATCTAAGTAGCAGACCTATTATCAAAAATAATTTATGCAGCAGGGTGGAGTTGACTACATTGTAGTAACATGGACAATGCATATGCATGTTTTCTGTACATTTATTTTTGAATGAGGGGGTGCATTACGTTTCATTGTCATTACAATTCCACCCACTAGCAAGGTGTCCCCCAATAGCACGTGCTTCCTCCGACACACATGAAGCTAGCTATATATGTTATAGACAAATATAACTGAGCTATTCTAAGCATAATCAGCCTTATGCTTAGAATAGCTCTGTTATATTTGTCTATAACAGTTCTAAAATTCAGCCATTTTAGCACTGTTAATCACACATTTTGAAACCTACTGCACAACACTTTTGATAGAACAGTGATGGAACTAGTGCCACCGCGGTGCTAGACATCTCTCCTCATTCAGTGAGGCACATGCATTTCAGAGAATGCACAAATGAAATTAGACAAAACATTGCTGGCCTTCATAAGTTGGGCAGAGGCAACTTTTTTAAAATAGCTTAAAAGTAACCATCTCCACTGTTAGAGCAAAAAGTAAGTTTCAGACAGCTGGAGCCGTAGTCAGACTTGAAAGATGCAATGGCAGCCATCATGGGGAGAGACTGAGGAAGAGCATTCCAAAGATTCGGGGCTATAGCGCTAAATGACTTCCATCCATCCAGAGGAAAGCCTATGTGGTACTGTTAACAGCACTCTGCCAGAGGATTTAAAAGTGCAAGGAGGGATGTAAAGTTCAGGCAAGACCATGAAGGACTTTAAATGTGAGAAATACAATTTTGTATTCATCACCATACACAGTGAGACAAAGTGCACACACAAAAAAATTCTTGAAGGATTATAATTGGACAATTGCAAGGGTTGGTTGGGTTGACAATTCTTCGGTTCTACAATTACCCCTATGCCAGCAACCTAGCCTATTTAGAAAGCACGCCAGAACAAAGCCTCCTCTATCACCAGACAAGTACCTGGAGTTCACTGAGCAGCACTGGAACTTTAGAATTGGGTTGTATGATCAGAGCTTTTTTGCATTAAAAAGAAAAATCAAGATCATGCAGACAAGAGCCTATGACTTTTGACTTTGACTAAACCTCACTGTGAAGTGTGCCAGTGGCTCCGTGACACGGTGTGGCTGGTTTTCTAAATGCCTTGAGAATTGTTTTAGGATACCTTGCATCGTTCATGTCTCAAATATGAGATTTTACTTCAAAATCTCAAAAAAAGAAACTTTTTTCCAAGGAAAGAACTTGGATCCCTATTATACGCATATTATAAAAAAAAAGACTCAGAGAAAATTTTCTAGGAAGGGCAGGGTACACAAAGTACCAAATTCAGGGGTGCTAAAAATTCTGACACACATTTTGTGTTTTTGAATTAAGTTGCCTCACAGAAAATATATCTGATATTGTAAGATTGTTGGAAGATAAAGAACAAATCCTTTTTTATAGCCTAATTCCAGCTAATTGCGCTTTAATCAAACTTGGCTTGAAAGCAAAACAGGGAGGCAGAGGCCCAAATCAAGCATGAGCCCACAATCGGCAGCACCAGCAGCCTGTATGGGGCTGGTGTGGTGGTTAAACACGGATAATGCCGCCATCTTGAGGAATTTTCGGTTTTCTTCAGACAGGCAGACCTACCCGAGACCGCCTCTTCATTAATGCAGACAAACAAATACATAAGTAAGCAAACAGACAGAATAAATACGTAAATAAATAAGTAGATCGGCGCGGAGGAGGTTCGATTGACTGAATGTATATTTCTCTACTGGACACGAATTTAACACACGAATCGACCAGATTATCACCGTCCTGTAGTTTGTATTTGTTACATTTTCCGTTTCTGCACTTGTGTCTTTTACGGTTACTATGGTGATATCAGGCTCTGAGTGTGTGAAATGCTGTGTGTTACAGTCAGACAGAGGGCTTCATATTCAGACACTGGCAGGTTTTTTCTTGTAGCTCTTCTTCTTCTTCTCCCTGCTCCCTCCATCGCGCTCTTTGTTGTGGCGGAGGGCTGTCATTTGTCACCCACCAACGCACGAGCACCTTGTTAACGCGGGGCGACCAATAGCAGGCGGTCTTACTGAACGGCGGCGGTGAGGGGCGCGCGCAGGGAAGCAGGGCAGCGGAGAGCGACTGAGCGGGGTGTTTGTTCTCTGTTCCGAGTTAAAAAGTGAGGCGAACTGCGCGTCCTAGACTCGTTTTTCGTAAAGGAGTGGATGCTCGGCGTGGGTGAGGAGCCGCATCTGGGAATAAACGCGAGCTGTTTTCGTCGCGTGAAGCGCGCGAGCACACATTCAAACGCGCCCGCCGGTTTGACGTCTGTCAACAACAACGGAGCAGCAGCGGGGCCGAGCCGAGCCGAGCAGAGGAGAGCAGCTAGAGGAGGGGAGAGCTAGACTGACCGCCAGAGAAGAAGAAGAGCCCGGTGCCGTGTTTTGCTCGCTCTCAAACCGAGCCGCCTTTCTGTCAGATCACTGCGCGCCGGTCTACCTCGGCCTGCTCCTCCGCTAACCTAGCTCACTGGCTAACACAGCATGGCGGAGTTCCTTGAAGACCCGTCGGTGCTCACCAAGGAGAAGCTGAAAAGTCAGCTGCTCGCCAACGATGTGCCTCTTCCCAGCGGAGAGCAGAAGAAAGACGTCTACGTCCAGCTGTACCTGAAGAACCTGACCGTACTGAACAAGAGGAGGAACCCACCAGCTGACACGTTCTCCAGCGATGAGGAGATAACGCCGGTGCTCTCCAACAGGAGTCGGTCAGGAAAGGTAACTTCTGTGAACTAACCTAACACATTACTGTCCGTATCTGAATGTTTTACGTTTCCTTTCATCCAGATGTTCGCTCATCACAAATCTGAAGCTCTTTCCCCAAATCGCATGGCTAAAAAGTGGCGTTCATCATTTAACATTAACTCCTTTGGTCACATGAGGCTACTGCTTTTTAGCTAGCAACATAATAGAGGATCTTAATTTCATTGCTAATAAAGGAATGGAAAATAAATACAATTTAAAAAAAAATCACATGTGTTCAAGTGTTTATCCAAGGTGTAATTAGCTATACAGAGTTTCATAACTTTAAATCAGCCAGAACAAGTTCTGTGGTGTATTTTTCCTTATCATGCCAAAGTTAGTTGTTGGACCTGAGTATGATTCGACTGTACATGCAAAGCAGTTATTGTATTGAATTTGCTCAGCTCAAAAACAGTGAAACACATCCCTAAAGCCTGTGCTCCATCCACAGAAAGCTACAAGGAAGACAGATAAAGTTCAAAAAGAGGAGTTGGACGTTTCCAGTCTGACTGATGAAGACTTGAAGGTTCAGCTCTTAAAGTATGGAATCAATCCAGGTCCCATCGTTGGTGAGTTTTCTGTTTCAGACTGATGGTGATAAAATGTTAGAAAGTTGTGCCGTGAGATGTTGTGCCTGTTCTCATTAAATGGAAACTGTATTGTCAGTTTCACTTTACCCAAGAAACATCGACATACTGGAATGTTTTCAAGCACAGTCTGTCTCATTTGAATGTCTATAAATGTTACTTTATCACTGATGTATTTAAAGCGCTCTCTTACGGCAGGACATGTAATATTTGCAAAAGGTCACAGCACAAGTGTTTTTGTGATTTTGCTGTTCCATGTATGATAGTTTCGACTCGTAAACTGTATGAGAAGAGACTTCAAAAGTTGTTAGATCAGCCTCCATCGGCGACCAGGCCACCAGAACCCGAGACTGCAGTTCCAGAGACGGTCACCTTGAAGGCCGACGGAAATCAGAATGGCAACACGCACTCAGTGGAGGATCAGTACAGTGACAAAGAAGAAGGTGAGAATATTCTGAATGTGTTTACATTTTTATGGATTAACATCTAATTGCCTGTATAGGACCTCTGGCATTTAATAAAGCTGCTGCTAAATCACAAAAGGAATATTAATCGAGACCATCTTGTCCATTTTTAAGGGATACAGTCCTTTTCTTGAAAAATAAAGAAGAGGAACTGTGATGGTGTTGTAATTAAACAGGAAGTGCCAACTTATTTATTGTTTTTAACCTATATTTATGGAACAAATGCAACGGGAATCTCTTTATACACTCGCTTTAGTAATAGAATCTAAGCAAGTATAGGTAGATTCTTAACATTTTCAAAGCTGGTTGAAATTCTTGATTTATGGCCGTTATTTTTTGCCGTTTGTTTTTTTTTTTTTTTGGCTTTGTAGATGTTGTTGAAGCAGATCCAGAACCAGAGCCAGTTCCCATAGCGAGCAAGCCAGTAAGAAGCAGAGGGAAAACACCTGTTACCACCAGGACAAGCAGCAGACAGCGCAGCAAGGTAAAGCCTAATGCAGCATTAATAGGTTAATAAGAACATTTGTTTCTTTGACCATTGAGTCACCCGTCTTCTGTCTGTTCTGAATGGTTAGAAAAGAGAGGTGTTTATATTGATTCTTTTAGCAGACACTTTTATCCAGAGTTTTTATTTTGATCTTGTCTGGATGATACAAGACTGAATGCAGTGCAGTTTGAGGTACTTAATTCTGATTCTGGTCTGTTCTGTCATACTGAAGTGTGATTTCCTTGGTACTTACAGACACTTTAAATAAACAGAATCATTGCTTTACTGAACTACTTGTATCTCGTTAGCAGGTGGAGGAGACAACGGCAGCTAATAAGCAAGCAGATTCTGTGGACGGTCATGATA
>JAILXH010265358.1:10356-25572 GCA_023558415.1 Piaractus mesopotamicus | reverse complement strand
TGTCTGCACCTTATTCCACTACCTCATGTCCAGAAATCTGTGCTGTGTCGGGGCTACACTGTCCGGTCTGTTTACTATGTCTAATTTCTGTTTAATTTATCGTATTTATTGTATTGTTCCTAGCTTAATTTTTGTTTGCACACTGTCTGCATGTTCGCATTTTGTACTTTTGTATTTTTGTTCCTTGTTGCACCGTGTTGCTCCTGGAGGAACGTAATTTCACTCCACTGTGTACTTGTACATAGATGGAATGACAATAAAAGCCTCTTGACTTGACTTGACCAATATACTTATTGAGGAGAATGCCAATTTCTCAACTCTCTTACAGCACATATAAACAAGTATGGGTTTCAAAATTTGACACTTTGGTACTGATGAAATTGCTTTAGTACTTCAAAGTATTGAACAGATCTGTGTCATTCAAATTTCAATGCCTAAGCAGACAGTCTTATTAGCGGCAGTGAACCAATAATTATGCTTGTTTCAAAATACAGACTATTGATTGGCTGTTTAAATTGCATGGTGTAAGCAATCTGTTGAACAAATACAAGTACAAATACAAAAACGAATAGCAGTGTCCCTTAAACATCCAAGACTGCTGGGAGTGAAGCTGTGACTGGGGATTGTTGAATGCTTGTTTTGTAACCTGAGTGAGTTAAACTTAAAATAATGTAAAAAATTAAGAGTACATCATGCATTTTCTTTTTGTAAAATAAACTATCAACAAAGTATTGTTCAGGCACAGGAATCGGTAATAAATCAAGGTATACGTCTCAGAAATAATAGCTCTGCTTACAAACACCTGACTGATATTATGCTTAGTAATGGGAAAAGAAAACCCCTGTTGTTCTTTAACCGCATACTCAACTGCATTCTTGTCAGCCCCTGGTGAACTGCTGCTCATGATACAGCTGGGAACCAAACCTGAATCCCAGTGCACAAGCAGTACATTAATTCGTCACAGAAAATGTATTATACTTGCAAAAGCTCTGTATACAGCTGACCGTGGTAACTACAACACAGATCCGGAGCTTCAGGCAAATGAGTTTTGTCACCGCATCGGAAATGTGAGAAGGATCACTCATTGTGATTCCTTACAAAGCATTTAGCCTAACAACCGGGTATTCATTCCAACAGTGATATTCTGAGGATATTTACAATTAACACAGAGATGTCAGTTGTGCACCGAGTGAGGACTCAGGTCCCAGCATGCTCTCTGATTGAGCAGCGGTTAATGTTATTCATGAAGGAGAGAAAACGTATCACTTCAGAACCTGCCCTGGCATGACTCACTCTCTTCAATCTCATTAGCCTAGTGAACAGATAGCCATGTATATAACACAATGGATAACGACTACCCCCATCAATGCATGTATTTATGCTGCAAATTGCCTATCACATGCTTAGTGAAACAAAAAATAAACGCTACCTCCATTCCAACTCAAGTTTTATAAATCATAAAAAATAATAGAAAATAATGGAGCGGGAATGACATTCTGTACTGTGACAATATGAGCTGGCAGAAAGAAGATGGTCACAGAGGAGTAAGAGATAAAGGCTATGATAGCAGGCACATTTGTGCAGTGACAGCTGGAGAATCTATGCAGTTGCAAAGCATGTCAACATCTACTTACTTAAATGGCAATGCTGGCAATGTGGCAATGTCCCCGGTGTAGCTATTAACTTGTTCATATTGTAACTGCATCTTTTCTCATGGCTTACAATATTACACATTACAATATTACTATTGCAATATAGAAAAAAAAACTGTCCAGTTTGGGCAAGAGCAGAGAAACCTGCTACAGAACATGGAATATCCCACAGCACCAGTACTTTACCAACATATATATGGCATATACTGCACTGAATTGTAAATTCATCATGTACATGCCCAGTCAGTCATTATATAACAGTGCTTAACATGGAAACGTTTACCTTATTAGCTGCCTCTGTTTACTAAAAACACTCACAAAGAGAATGCTGATTTCTGTTAGCAGGAATATGAGGTTCTCTATTTTATGATAGCAACAGGCTAATGATGGCGACCTTTTTTTCCCACAGTGGGTTCAATACTGCATGGCTCTAAACGCAGACTTCAAAGCTTGTAACAGACATTCAGGTAACCATTTTGTACTTTGTATGCTGTAGATAAATCGTGAATCATTCTGTAAATATTTTAACCTAAAGCCTAACTCTGAATATTACTGGATTCACCTGTAAGCCCATAGCAGTCTGTCAAAGTGCTTGAGCAAACCAGGTTCTTAAATGAGATTAGGTTGGGTGTAAATTCACAGGGAGAAAAGGGTATCTGTTTGCTCCTCCTTTTGCTGTGCTATGGCAGTTATGATTGGTTACAAGCTTCACTCAGAGGAGGGACTGTGTAATGTGATCAGCACATCAGAGTGCAGCAGGAGTTTGCGAAAGATTTCTAAAAATCTCTGGAGAAACTGCAGCTTGTTTGACTGAATTGCAGTGATGGTATTTCAAAGCGCCCAGGATAACACTATTGTGTGCATCTAATATTATGCTATAGTGAATTACCGATCCCTGGCACATGTCTAGAACGGTACTGTGTGATGCAAGACTTTGCATTTTACTTACATTATTGTAAGATATCTTTTATTAGACCTCATATCAGCCTTTCTTAAGTAAACCAGGTCTCGCCCATAGAGACTTATCAGCTGTGATATTACACACAGTCAGTGTAGACTACAGGCTGTGGGTAACTGGGCTAGAGATTTCAGCTGAGACTTGTTCCTCTGGAAGACACACGGGGAGGTGATAAGCTTTTAGGAAACCCCATGCACCATATTTTAGATAGAGGAGTGTTCAGTCTAGGTGGGCATTCAGAAAATACTGCTAAGATGAAGGAAAACAGAGACTTCCTACAGTGAGAGCAAAATCGAGAGACAGACAGACAGACAGACAGAGAGAGAGAGAGAGAGAGAGAGAGAGAGAGAGAGAGAAAACCCTCCCAGCACTGGGACAAGTGGCGACCCAGATAAACAAAGGGAGCCAGGACAGAGAGAAATGATTCACATTTCTGTTCTTTCTCCTGGAAAAAAGTCCGTGTCACAGTCACTCAGCATTGTGATGTAATTTCTACTCATTTAAGTGAGAGCAAAATAAGAAAAAATCAATGCAGGTCTTCACTCTACAGAGGTGAGACAACAGGATGTGGCACACTGAAAGGGCAAGTGTCAAACACAGGAGATGAGAGGTGTTCTAACGGCACACCACATAAGCCCTAGCCTGATAGAGTAAGACATGAATAAAGAGAGAGGAGAGAAAGAAGAATAGCTTAGAGTAATGAGTGTTTTGTGATAGGCAGATGGGATTGTTCTCTCTCCAGGCTATTATCGGTGAAATGATCTCCCAATGAGCTAAATCTTTTGTGCCCTGACTCGCTCATCAAAGCGAGAGCTGTTCTTTCCACCCTGTTATTTCTGTTTGTGACAACACTATTGACAAAGAAACGATGATTGAGTCCCTCCACAAATATTTGCAGAAAGCAGAGAGCACACAAAAACACAAATTACACATGCAACCTAAAGCGGAAATAATCCAAAGTTGCTCATTGTTTGTGTGCAGTGTTTGTGGGTGGAGAGATGAGGGCAGCCAACGTAGTCTATGAAAATGGCTCTTATCATGGAGAGCCTCATTATGTTCTCATAGTGGGGTCAATGTTTATCCCTATGGAGATCTGCATGAATGAACCCACAGAACTCACAGGAGGCTGGTTTTCAAATTAAAGGCATTTAAAAACTGTGTAAAAGAGAATATCTATTTATTCATCTGGGTTAATATGCTTTGGACTGATTTTTTAATCAAATTCGCATATAAGCTGTTTACAGTTGAACTGAACTTACCGCTCTGCTAAATACACTGTGCCAACAACACAGTCCACGTATGGGTCTTCACCCAAGTTTAATGACACATGCCAGACTGTACTAGTGGAGTGCTGAGTAAGCACTTTACTGATTGATAATACACAATCAGGCAGCATTCCCAACTCACATGACTCATGAATTAAAACAGTTTTGGAGAAGAGTGGCACTTTTTCTCCTAATTTTTGGTCACTGCAGGACACTGCAGGACATGTCTTCAGCATGTGGAGACCTCTTAATATGTATCTGGTTCAATCAAAGCCGGAAAAGAAGATCAGCAGAGTTCCAGCTGTTTCACAGAATAGACATGATGATGATGAAAGGGAGCACAGTGAGTCTGAAAAGGTCTGAAAAGCGTTATTGCTTTAAAGATTATCCTAAAAACCCCTCATGCATTCCTTATCTCTGACTAGGAAAGGAACTAAATACGTTCTGATTTTCACTGACTAAATAATCAGAGATCATGAGATATCAGCGGGGAAAATAAAGCCATTACTCTGACTGAGGATGAGCTGGTCACCACAGGAAACCCATATTCATTTCCATGTTTCAAAAACTAGCCCTAAACACATCATTACCCAACCCCTGCAAACACTGTGAGAGGACAAAAAACTTGCACAAAAAAAATAAATAAATAAACAAAAAATCTGAGCTTTCAGCCTCCTTTTCTCCAGACATCAACATGAAAACACACTCACACTGGCCTACCACACGTTTCTGACAGGGCCTACAGCTGTGTGCTCCATTTATGAATATGCATGAGCTCATCCAGACACACATTTCTTCCCTCCTCTATCACTACAGGCCAGGACATCTAAAATATTATTTTCTGTGCTACTGTCAAGGGGCTTAACATGGCCATGGATTCCAATCAAATACTGGTAAAAAAAAATATTTGAAGGGCAGTTACACACGGACTTAATGGCATAATTCAATTAAATATCACATTTAAAAAGCAACATTTGGGTATTCATGATCAGATTATATCAGTATTCACAAGGTGACATAAAATGTAGTAAAGGGTAACACTTTACTTTAGGCAGTGTTCTTAAGGCTACTAGACAGCCCTTCATGACAAGTGACACAGACCTACATGAATAATTACAAACACTTATTATAATACATGTTGTCAAGTTGACATAACATCTATGTCAGGTGACATTTTTTTTTTTAACATTAGGTTGTGTTATGACCTATCTTGGGTGAAATGACAAATGCCATTTGTAGCTCAGTGTATCAGTGACATAATGCTGATAATATGACATAGATTCAGTCAGGCTAGCTGAACAAACTTAAGCATTTACTGGGGCCTTCTGTAAAGTGAGTTTCATTTTACCATTTGTAAGATTTAAACTTTGTCACATCCTCAGCATTTTGCCAGTGAGAACCAAATATGCCATAAAATCAAAAGAAAGCAATAATGGTGAGGTGAGCCAGCCCATGATCTGGAATGTGCAAATATGTTGGAAAAAAAAAAAAATCTCCTCTATGGCCTTACTTTTGACCCGTTATGCAATTAAGAATTCATAGTCTATGCTCTGCAAGAAAAAAAAAAAGTCATTTGTTGGATTTTGCAGATAATGCATGTAGGTCTAGCATAAACCATTATTTAAGTTTAATGTCGCAGTTGTCACATTTAAAATTTTAATTTTTAAGTGTACTTCCAAAGAACTTGCGTACTTCTGCCACCTCTGATTATAACAACACATACACAAAAGAAATACACAGCCACCAAATATATATAGGCAGAAACACACACAGACATTTGTACACATGTACACAGTAAAAAAGTCCTAAAGGTCTGAGTGACTTTGACATCTGTGGGTTAGCAAGTAGGTGACTCAGCTCCTTGCACCCATGGAACAAAAAGATCCCTTCAAAATGACTCCCTAAGAGAGACACACAGACACACACAGGTTACCATGGAAGCAGATAGAAGGATGATCATTTTTGTTTTCACTGTCTCACTAATAAACACCACCATCAGACCACCAAGCTCCTCCTCAGCCCCTCTCCTCTTTCTGTTCATTGTCTACCATCTTCCCTCAGTCTGCTCCTGCCCATTCTTCTCAGCCCACTGCTCTCGCTCAAGTTTCTTTGAAAGTGCATCACAATCAAACCCAAATTACTACCCTTACAAATTCTGCTCCACACAAAACAAACCATCAATATGAGCATGTGTAAACATCCAGACACACATACACACTTGCAGACACACTTGGTGCCCCTAGATGTGGAGCTTTTGCCTAAGGAGGTGTAAGGACTGTTTTAGCCATATCAGAAACACAGCTGTTAATAGGTCTAGAGTTCAAACCCTGCTTACTTATAAACTGTAACCTATGTAGTCTCTGAGGTGTATAATAAGTTATGGGTTGCTATTAGAGATGGCACTAATCTGATTATTAGGCAGGAAAAGCTGGATCAAAGGGAAAAAATCTGATCCTATAATAAATCTAGCACTGATTTTATTATATTTGCTATGTATAAGTATTAGAATTACAATCACTTTTAAGTACTTCATTTATCCCTACCTTGACACTGTAAGTGATATATTTTTTTGTTGTCTGAGAAAGAATAGGTTAAGTAAGACTAGGGTTGGATTAAGTCATGCTGTTAGCTATGTATTTCTTTCCATAGTACAGCAGAGTGTTTTTTTGAGCATGGTATGATATGACCACCTTAAGTGAAGTTCAATTAAAAATTGCTAATTTTAAAGCTCAGTAATTTTTAAAGAAGAAAAATATCAGATCAATATCAGTCATAGCTGAAAGCTTCAGTATTGGTATTGTGTTGGAAAGAAAAAGTGATATTGTGCCATCTAGTTGCCATGCATGGCTTTAGTCACTGGGGGATGATTTTAATTGTATACCCTACAGATTGGTGGAATTACTGACCCAAAATGAGGAGTAGAAGTACATCTAAATCCAGATTACCTAACCCAAACAGACAGGCAGAAAGGGATACAACAAGAGAAATTAACCCTTTAGTTGTTCATTTAGAACTTTTAAAAATACTATTTAGCTCTTCCCTTGCAGTCTTTTATGAATCTTCCCAAAGAGGTGTGCTTAATGCCTTTAATTACAAGTTTAATGACACAGATTAATCTAAACACCCAACTGCATCCACTGGTTTAACGGAAGGATGCTAATTTAATGGAATAGTGATAATGACCTCTTCAGGATGTTAGTAGCTTTGTGATTAATATCCCTCCAAGCATAAAATGAAAAATCTCATTTGGTTTGGTCTGTCTTTTGTCTTAATATTCAGTGACCTGTTGCAGGCATGAGGACATACCAGCAACAGTAGAGTCATGATGTCTGAGCTAGTCGGAATCAAAAAGCATTTCCTTGCAACCACACCAGAACATTTCAAGTACACTTACAGAATTTAAATTATTACAGGGGCCAAAACCTGGTAGGCTCTTTTTACATACAAAGCCAGTTCTCTTCAGAAGCCAGACAGAGAGCTCACCTCCCTAATCATTTATTTGTTATTCACTTGTCTCTACTTCCCTCTCTCTCCAGAAGGTTGTCATATAAACAGACTTTTGTAAACAAAACCATTGACTGCAATCATACTCACACATTATTTTGTGTGTGACTGCACAGCCATTTACCTAAGAACTTGATGTGTGAAGGCTGCATACACTTCCTTTGATGCAGAAGAAGCCGGTGCCCAGAACTTCTTGAAGCACTGCAGTACGTTTAGAGGAGAAAGCCAAGTGTCACAGCCGTACAGTTCATCTCTGCACTGCTAATGATACTTTTACTTGGGGCCTCAGGGTTCACTTCTATGACAAACATTAACTTTACTAAACTAAATACAGCTAAAGCAAAAAGCTGCAAAGAAAACATGACTTTTGTTCATATATTTTCTTTGTTCATATATTTTCTTTTCAGTAAGGGCATTATGACTACACAAGTAGATATGCTCACACTTCTATTGGTCTCACTAATAGCACTTAACTAGATTGATAAGTGCATAATGACATGGTAATATTATGGTAACAACTTGTTTGTACCTAAAAATTACATGCAAATTAGTAACAGGTCAGTAATAAAATGGCAAAATAATAGCAACAAGTTGTACTAAGCTAAAAAGTATGTGCTTGTTTTCCAGTTAATAAATTATAAGTTGAGACAAAGAAAGACAAACAGGTTGTATAAAGACAAATGTGCTGTGGTTTGAGGTTTAAACTAACTTCAAAGGCTTTTGCCAGATCTATGTTTTATAATCGAGTAACAGTATTTTGTTAACAGGTGACTCAAAAGAAACGTGATGTTGCACTTTCCAGCCCTGATTTTGTGTATATTTATGTTTTCCAGTTTATTTTTGTTATGTAATGTGAGATGCAGTAACTTTGAAAGAAGTAAGTTCAAATACCTTTAGTACATCATACACTGCCTAGAAACTGACAAAACAGATAAGAACCTGAGCAGAAACAAGTGAATTGGTATTTTAGCTCTAATACCACATAACTTTAGCAGAACTACTTTATTGTTTTGGGGGTAATAACAGTACTATAAAACCCTATAAGGTTTTAGAAGAATTGGAGTGATATGTTAATTAAGCAGATATTGTGCTGTAAGAGCTGGACGGTATTTTAAAATGCACAGCACCTAAAAAAGGGGGCCTAAAATGGCAATTTTTTTAGCATTACTCACATTTTTATATTAACAGGAAATTAACATTTTGTTTGCAAGTAATTAAGTTAACATTATTTTTCCTTTGTATTACTGACGTTACCACTACAATTACTAATGTATTATTTAGTAACAACTAGAAAATTTGCGTCATTTTTAAATTACCACAATATTACTATATTATTACCCCCTTATTACCACTCTGTAAAAGTAAAATTCCACTGTCTCACTCTAAAATTGTAAATTTCCTAGCCTATAAAGAACAGTAATCATCACACAACTCAACTTCCAACCACTTGCTCAGACTCCTAATTCCATTAAAGAGCACTTTGCTGTTCTGGAGTCATAAACCCACAGCTTAACCCCAATAATAAACCAAAAATCTCTGGTCTTTTGCTGGTCAAAGATACCACCCACTCAGTACATTTTCTGAAGCCACTTGAATTAGAAAATGGGAGAGTTTGTGTGAATCTGAACTCATTTCATTGCAAAACAATGGAAGTTCCCCAAAAGCTGTGGCAGTGGCTCTGGTGTGTATTAGGCAAGATGAGCAGGGCCGATACGACGCACTGTTTAAATGCGCTGACTAGTGCTGGCAGCATGCAGAGGTCGTGTTTCACATTTGCCTGTGTGAGAGGAGAGATTAGATGCTCAGAGACAAAGCCATGTGCATGCTGCTCAGGCCCAGCCCAGCCCAACCCCACTTCCTGCCTCAGACACTAAGCAGAGAGCCAGAGCCAGTGAGCGGAGGAGTGCAGGAACCAGTGAACGATAAACAGAGCCCCTAGAGGAGAGCAAGCGGGGGCCACAGCTGGGGCTCAGCGATGGAGGGAGGAAGAGACAAGAGAGGAGGGATAAACATAGCTGACAGAGCAAAGAGGTGGCTGGAAGAGAGAATGTGTGATGGGGGGAAAAGGGATGTAGAATGAGAAAAGAATGAAAATAAATGGAAGGAGGGAGTTGATGTCTAAGTAAAAGGATGAGAACCAGCCAAACAGCAAGAAAAGAGCCAAGAGAGAAAAAAGCATGGATGAAACAGACAGGTTGGTGAACAAAGCACAGATATAGACCAGAAGGCCATGACAGTGAGAGTGAATCAATGGGAAATAGCAGAAGCACAAACATTGGGGGAAAAACAGACTACGTCAATTGGAGTTCAGTTTAAGGGGATTGGCTGGTAATGCTTAAGCTCAATTACGGTAAGGATAAAAAACAGATTTTAACCTCATTTAATGGATGAAGGTAGAAGGGCACATTTACAGTAATAATGATTCTCTCTCTTTCTCTCTGAAGCAGACTGCAGGTCATGTTCTCTCAATAAATAGCAGGATGGATTGGTGGTTAAGCTGGCTGTGATAGCCCATTAGTTAGAGCTGAGCACTGGGGCACAGACAGTGCTCCTTTACTTAAAAGGCCACATCTGTAGTTAGCCCATGTTGGGGAAAAATACAACCATAATTGTGATGTCACTTCAAAGGTTGCCTTGGTCTTTCACCGTTTCTCTCTTTTGCTCTCTTCTCTTCCACAATTGCATTTTCCTTGTCTCTCTTTACCATCTCTTCTCTCCATTTGTTTGCTGTCAGATAAACTTCCCTTTTTTTCTAATCATATTGCACAATAGGGATTTCTACAGCTATCTAGAACTGTCTAATACCACTAACACAATAATAAACTCTGTTACACAGCTTCTGACTACATAGACAGACACTGGCTACTACTCCCTATTTCACTTAAAGTTAACTGTCCCGGATTGTTTTGCATCACAGCATACAGTAGACAGCATATATTATCCTCTCTCCTTCATGTGCCACATGATTTTTTTATTGCTTCACCTTTATTTAACTATTCCCTTTGTACAACTGTTCTAGTCTATGTTTAGTTTTAAAAATTACAAATAGAAAAGATTGCACTTAATTATACATTATACAAAGAGAACATTACCAAAGAATGGCAATAGAAGCTGGGTACATGCAAATGAAACACTTGTTCATGAGATCTGTTGTCAAATAGAGTAAAATAGAGAAGCTAGTCCAGAAAAAAGGTGTCAGTGTGCAATACTGGCAAAAATATTGGTTTTCAACCAAATGATCATGGAGAACTACTAGATGTTAACAGTGTTACACGTCACCTGTGCACATTAGAAATAATTAAGTAATATTGGAAGCTAACTCACTTGGTAATTATATGGTAACTACATTACCATCAAGGAAAATGCAAAGTATAAGGTAAAGCTCTGTAATGCGCACGTGTTAGTTTGGATCATGATAATGATGTTTATCACGACAATCCTGCAGATTATAATTTTTTGAGTAAAGTGTAATTTAAATATGTGCATGATCTAGATACAGCTATGGACTGACCTAAAGCTGCTGTTGTCCCAAGGAGGTATTTTTTCACATCATCCACACACACACACGCACACACGTGCAAAGATGCTCCTACAGGGTGCTTTCTTAGATTCCTCAAAGATTCGCATCCATCCAGAGAGACTTATCTCCAAGGCAACATAATACTGCAGGGAACAATCTGCAGTGAGTGACTGACAGAAAGGTTGAAGTTTCCCAGCATGCTGCGACTCCCCTGTCCTTCACACCATCATATTAGCCAGCTCTCAGGGAAACCCTCCCTCATTAAGCAATCAACAAGTCAACAATCAGTTCATTAACAATTAGCACAACATGCTGTTTACGTGGACCCATCATGCTCTATAGACCTCTGCTCCAGGCTCAGATTATACTTTCACAATGTGTCGTAATGTGTTCTAAGATTTTCAAGAAGGCTAAAGTAAGACACTGGGATGCACTGATATGAAATTTCTAGTCCCCTAGCGATAACCAATAAGGTGGTCAATGCCAATGCCATTTACTTTGCATTTTAAAAGAAAACTCACATTGTAATGAACATATGAAGTACAGAGAATGTAAAGAGAGGTTAAACTTCAAAAAAATGGATCATTAATCAATTTCACACAGCCAAATCATGCATGACAAATATTGTAAACATTTATATATTTAGGAGATTCGCTAATCTTAAGTAATTTACAATAGTAGGAGGAGGTAATGTTTGGAGTCTTGCCCAGGGACTCTTGTTGGTATAACAAACTATTGGGTATATATGTTTTCTCTGTAGTAACAAGCACCCTCTGAATCCCTGTAAAAGGATCATTTCAGTCTTGTCACAAGAAATGGCAAATGACCACATCAACATAAAACTGCTCCTGGCTCACTGCATGTGCATGTGTGGGTGTGTATTCTCACTTTTCACTGTAGCTGTCCTGGTGCAGTTATAAAGGATGGCTAGCTCTCCAAACACCTTCCCAGGTCCCATGGTGCACAGCTTCAAGCCTTCTTTTGTCACCTCCACCTTTCCATCTGCAAATAAAATCAAAATGCAGCTCATATAACTTTCATGATTTGTTCATGCTTACTCAATATTTTATCGAGTTCTGGTTAAAGAAAAAGAAAAAAAATCCTAATAATCAGCAAACAAAAATATCTTACACACACATCCTGCACAAACATATACAAATAAAGTGGTTCTAGTGGTTATAGTGTGCACAGCAGTTACTGACCATCCCTGCTATTACTTAAAAGTAAACTTCAACTCATCAAACATAAAATGACCCTTAAACACTGAAGATGTAATGTATCTCTTTGCCATGATCAATGTTTTTTTATTGTAACATATTTTACAGTTCTTGCCTTGATGTACTGTGCTATGGACATCTGTTGCCTCTATTGATTTGAGATATCTGAGGAAACACAGTGCAATGACAAAATAATATGAGAACCCTACATCATGGAAAAAGCCATATGCTGGGTAGGCCTGAAGAAGCTCACAATGGGTGTGAAGAAGCTCGCAATGGTGTGATAGCATGATGGTGGCATGCGATAACAGTTTCATAGCTATGACTTTGCTCCCGCGCATGAACAGTGGCAGATGTGTTTGCACAGCGCTTCTTTTCAGAGCCAAAACATGTTGTGTGTGACAACTTTCACATCAAATCCTTCTCTATATGTTTCGTTGTCTGTCAAAGATTACAGCTGTTGTTCAATGTCTATGTGCATTTGTGTTTTTCAGGCAGTAGCATAACACAAAGTATACCTTGACACAATGACACCATTATGAGATGTGAAAAGGAAAAAAGGAGTGAGTATTTTTGTTCATTTTCAAATAATAAACAGACTAAAGTGACAATCTCGAGCTAGACAAGGTCACTGACAGGAAGAACAACTGTCTGAAAACAAAAATGTGTGAAGGACACCTCTGACTGACTACTAAAAGAGAAGAAACAGAAATCTGATGATAGAAAGAGAAAGTCAGAGAGGGAACAGAGAGGACTGATGACTCTGCTCCTTTGACTAACCATTTAAAAGAACCATTACAACTCTCAGAGAATGAGGTCATAAACCTTGGTTTAAAGAGCTGAGGTTAAATGAGGATAAAACGGTTGTTTTAGCTAAGACCTAACACGGTCTACATCTGTTCTGGAAGACTATTCAGAAAAACTCATTAATAAACATCTATAAGAAGTTTGAACAGTCACTAGGGGTATAACGATACACATTGTTCAAGACAATTTTCAATTCTGAGGCTGAATTGTTTGCCGTTTTCAATAAAGTTTAAAGAAATAAATAAATAATTTAAAACATTATCCACAAATAAAGCAAAACCTAGAAATTAAAAGCAACTTCAGAAGCCCTGTCATTTGAGTGTGGGGGTGTACATTGCATAAGCATTTTCCTACTCATCAGCCTTTATTCTAATACGATGCACCTACATGCCTAGCTTTGCCTAGTTTTCACTGGTTTCGACACAAGACAATAAATGAGAGACACTGGGCCAGATTCCTAAAATGCACCTCCAGATTTATCATAACAATAACAGCAAATAGCATGACAGTTGCTTGTTCATAAACAAAGATTAACAGTGTATTTTACTGCTTGTGCTATGTGAGACTTGCCACGTGTTTGTCTCATTTACCTGTGCTGGTAGCAAAAAACAATGTAGATTCATTAATATTTTCAGCCTGTCTTTATATTTTTATATGTTCTACATTCCAAACATGTTTGGCCACACAGGCAAGTAATCAACAAATTGTGCAGATACACATATTCAACTGATTACCCAATATATTTAAAATGCATGTTTTGATTTGTTTGGAGCATCATGGCAAACCTTCTGACTGTCCAATGGCAACAGTGGCAAGGAAAACCTACCTAAGAGCAAGAAGAAGAAATCTTGAGAGGAATCAAAACTCTGCTGTCTACTGTCCTTTGGTTGACACCACATAGCAAAACAATAATACAACAAAAGCAATATGAATAGAAAATAAAATTTGTTTCTGAGAATTTTGGTTTTCTTCATTTTATTGTTTTTGTTTCTTTCATTATGTCAATTTTGGCAGCCAACTGGAGCCTCACTTGGCTTGGATCTTTAATTAGTATTTTCTTATTTACATGTGGATTTTGATTGGCTCTTGCCTGGAACACAGGTGAAAATGCTGTTGTGGTAAACACACACTGGTGTGCTAATCACCACCACAGTAACTTTACGAATAGGTCTTATTTACCGTGCTGCACATTTCGCATGGCATAGCACTGTTTTATGAATCTGGCCTAGTGTGGCCTATCAGTTTACATTTCTAAGAGGGTGCCAGTGACCTGTGGTGTCCCCCAGGGTTAAATTATTGGGCCATTCGTATTCAATTTATACATGCTGCCTCTTGGCCAAATACTACAAGACCACGAGATATCTTACCACAGCTATGCAGATGATACTCAGATCTACTTGACCCTCTCGCCAAACAACTATGGTGCCCTTGACTCACTCTGTAAGTGCCTTGAGCACATCACTAACAGGAAGGGACAAAACTTTTTGCAGTTGAATAAAGACAAAACAGAGATTATTTGGAAACAGCAATGAGAGGCACAGACTAGCTGCCTATCTGGATTCAAGAGCCCTAAAATCTAAAGAACTAGTACATAATCTTGGTGTACTAATGGACTCTGATCGTAGTTTTATGTCAAAGCAGTTACTTATTCATCGTTTTTTATCACCTTAAGAACATCAACAAGATTAGAGATTTTCTGACTAAGGTAGACCTGGATAAACTCATCCAGGATCATCTAGCAAGATTGATTACTGTAATGGTCTACTAACTGGACTCCCAAAAAAGACAATCAAACAGCTTCAGATGATTCAAAATGCAGCTGCTAGTGCCTCACTGGGAGTAAAAGTAGGGAACAAATCACCCCATTCTCAAATCCTTACACTGGCTACCAGTAAATTAGAACATAATAGACTTTAAGATACTATTACTGGTCAATAAATCGCTCAATGGTGCAGGACCGGCATATTTATTTCACATGATACAGTGATATGAGCCATCATTAGGAACTAGTCAGTTAGTCCTGCTGAAGGTGAATATTAGACATGGAGAAGCACCATTTAGCTACTATGCTGCTCTTAGATAGAACCAGTTGACAGAGAACGTTAGAAGAGCCCAGACAGTAGATAAATCCAGGCTCAAAACGTGCCTATTTGAGCAGGGTTTCAGCAGTTTAAAACATTGCGTTTCTACCCCCTTTTCCTCTGTAACGGCACTCTTTTTATCCTAATGTAGCTTTTAATATGTAATTTGGTCTTTTAACTATCTTAATTTAATTTAAAATTTGAATTTAATA
>JAILXH010265355.1:101145-117322 GCA_023558415.1 Piaractus mesopotamicus | reverse complement strand
TTTTTTTTTTTTTTGAGTTTTCAAACATAAAATCATGCAAAACTGTTTTATTTAGAATTTTATATAACTAAATTACCTTTTTTGATAGTTTACTTAATTAACATATTTGGTTGGACAGTTGCATCACCTGACATTTTTAGACTTTTGGGGGCAAAAAACTAAAATGAATTTTATATGGATGCACTGAAAATTGTTTCACATAAAAGAGGTATTGTTGACTGAATTGATGCATGTCATTTATTTATTAAATTTATTAAAACATTGAAATCATTTATCATGATCATCTATAGATAATCTATTGTGGGCTATCCAAAAAAAGGCAGAACAAAAAAGTAAGACAATTTAAAGTGTAAATGGGTGCAGCACAGGGTTTTCTTCTCACTTTTGAGGTTGTCACCGTTAAGAATATCATGCCACTTGCAATTAATTTCATACATACTGTCTTTGATTCACAGTGCATATTGTGTCACAACTGCCATTTTAAAAAAAATATTAAAGTTAAAATATGCATATATCACCCATTCAAAGAAGGCACCAGGAGCGAAATAAAGGAAATCTGTTGGTCACAATACTAGAGGCCAAATGTTTTCCTATTTTTCAGTTATACTGAACATCTGTTTTTACTTGTAAAGCATTATCAGAGCAATTTCTATAAGCTACTTAAAACATTTTATTGTACAGGCAAGTGTATGCAGCAGAAAAACACAAGATCCAGGTTTCACAATGCAGTGTATGTGACAGTCATAGACAAAAACCTGTTCAACATAGTCAGGCGGGTTCAGAGCAAACATGGCAATTATTAACAGCGCAACGGAACACACTGGCACCATTTCAGACTGCTCTGCAGCGACATGTCTGCGTACACTCTGGAATTTTCCCATGGCAGAGAAACATCAATGTAGCTGTGATATGTGTAAACAGGGCAATACAGACAATGATCAAAGATGTGTCCACAGGATGTTGTTAGTTTCATACTTATAATCATAATAATAATGATAATAATAAACTTCCATTTATGATGCACTTTCTTAAACCCAAAGTGCTAAAAACCAATAAATAAAGCAATACAGAACCACTCATAAAATGCTCACACATTCACAAACATACATAAACATACACATATACACATTCATATACATACATATCAGAAAATATTAAATGTCCATAACTTAATAATTGTCCAACTTGCCAGTAAGATTATTTCACAAGATCAGGATTTTCCACTATGTTGGAGGCCAAAAGTGAAGAATAGGACTGATACTGATCCCATGACGTTTTGGACACTTACTCTAACTTTATCTGGCTAATTCCTTTTTTTTCCTTTGTAAATCCATCCAAGGTGTAATTCAGCTTTAGGAAAGGGTGGAGCTCAAACTGGTAGGGAAATGAAGCTGGAAAAATCTGATCATGAGCCCAAAGCGGTCCGAAACATCCTCAGACCAACGCATCCTTCGAAGGGGGCAGATAATAGAAACAATAAATTGTGAAACAGGATGTAATGTCTGCTGTAATCAGAGAGGTTATTCTGGACCTTTCCATGTGTCCACTAATAATCACAAAGATTTTATTAGATTCCCATGAGCTGCACATTCATAACCGTCACTTTATCTTTGAAGTGAGAGAAAAACTGTTTTCCCTTCCTTAAAAGTAGTAAATTAATTTGGAACATTTTTATGTTAGTAATCAGAAAGGCAAGTCAATTCTTAGATGCAATGATCATGTTTGGCCAGCAGAGAGCATGCTGTTGAAAAAATATCTGTCCATTTTCTGTGAAAGAAATGTTAATATTTCATATGAGGCACAGACTAAAGATGTAATGAAAGAAACATGATGGTAAACATTTCTATACAATGATAATAACTAAAAGTCCTTTGTTTTGTGCAAGAGGATGGAGGAGTGCTCATTTATAAGGGTGCATAGTGTTTATGGAGAGAGAGAGGTCAAAAGGTCAGGGTCTCTTTTGCTTGTTTCCCCAATCTCAGCACAGGATGAGAGAATTCACTGGCCACACCAAGAGCGCAACAAAGGAAACATTAGGCGAGCATGTGTGTGTGCATTCTGATCACATTACATTTACTCCCCTACATCTACTTCCCATCAGTCCCACCAATCTTTTACATTTTTTTCATTTTTTCAATTTACAGTTATTGAGATGCAATCAGATTCATTCAGAGTAGTTTGGTGTGAAACGATTCATTGTAGAGACTCAGATTTCTTTACAGTGGTGGTGATAGGAAACAGGGGTCACCATGTCTACAATACAAACATAGCCATTTCACAGTGAAATTACAGCAAATTACTGGTTACTAGGTATATTACTTTCACAGTGATTTACGGAACCATGAACTGTAACTTTACAGTCCACACAATATTTTTGTGATGTAGCTGTTATTCTGCTGCAATTACAAGAATAAGCTATAATTAAAAGAACAGCATCTTCTGTATTTTTACGCAACAAATGTAAAAGTAATACAACTCAGTTGTCACTAATGTACAGATGAAAACAACTACTTTTAATGAATTACTTTTTACCTATAAATAATATGCGTTAAAAAAATCATTTAAGATATTTATTCACCGTTTGCACTGTGTATGCACAGAATATACACAGAAAATGTATGTTTAAATGCAAATACACATTTCACACATTTTATAATTTGACTAAACATGACCTAAAACTCAGCAACACCATTTGTCAACATCTTAGTCTTCCAAGAAAACACAAAACAAACAAAAACACTGAAGTCCTAAAACCTGAATCATCAGAATAAAAACCCACCTTTAATTTTTTTAAATGTTTACACCTTTTTAATACTCCTATCCCATATTTCTGTGCTGCACAGTTCAATGTTAATCTCATTCTGATTTGCTGTGTTAGGTTAAGATGAGTTGATTTCACAACAAAATGGTAAATACAGTATTTGACTTTGGAAAATTTGTGTTAAATATTGAGAAATCCTGGCAATGATGGACACTGTCTCCACCAGTGAACTTTAAGAGGTGGACAGACACATCAAATAAAGAAGATGCTGGTGTTCTCAGAACAATGGATGGACCACCCAAGAGTCCAGACCTCAACATCACCGAATGTGTTTTGGGATTACTTCAGAAAATGCTAAACCAACTTCTAAGACTGAACTTTGGAGGTGTGGCTGCAGATTTCTTTGAGAAACTGAAAGTGAGTCTCCTGAGAAGAATGGAAGCTGTAATAAAGGTAAAGAGTGGACACAATAATTACTGAAACATCTGATACAATATTTAGCTAAATCTAAAGGAATAACGTACTAAATGACCGCTTTAACAGGAAATTGAATGAATGAAAGGATGATCTCTGACTTTTGCAGGGTACAATGGTGTCAGTATGAATATTAGGGGCCTAATAAAGACTTTAGGGGCCCCAGTCAGCCTGGGCCCCCGTACTTTAAAAAAATGTTTTAACTTTAAAAAAGTTAGTTATCGAGCTGCCTTAAATTAGTTGATTCAATTTTGAATAGTATGTTAACAGAATAGGAATCTGTGTTTTACAGGCTGTCAGCTTATTATTTGCAATTGAATGAACTCAAACTTTTAAGACAGCCCAGTACTTACTTTTTAAAGTTTTTTTTGCATTGCAAGTGTGTCAAATTATTCAAAAATGTGACAGGACTTTGAGGTAACAGGCTAACTGTAGGTAAAGCAAAGAAATTCAATCAAGGCAAGTTTGTTTCATGTCACTACACCAAAGTCCATTATGCAGTGAAGTTTTCCATTGTTGACATCCAATGCTGTGCACACAAGCTGCTTTCTCAACCCACACAATGCAGCTTAGTTCATTTTAGACAGGAATTCTTTGGCAAATCTGATTTCAAGGTGTTCAGTTTTAGCACAAAAGAGAACAATAGGATTTCAGAGTGTTAAACACATGCGCTTAATTAGGATGTAACCTCACATAAGACACTCACAAGCTTTTATATCAGAGACCAGTTGCAGAGTTGGTTTATTTTGAGTGTGTGTAAGTGAGATTGGGACAGTGTGTGTAAGTGTGTGATGAGTGCTGGTCCTGGCACAGATCCAGGGCAAAGATGAGCTCATTGTTCAAACATTCATTTCCACATGGCCAAATGTCAGTGTTGCCTAGTATGAGAAACAGAAGATTGAAAAACATCATTAGAGGGAAGAGGTGAGGGTGAAAAGCCAGACAGAAAGATGCACTCTGGTACGTTTTAGGTGGGGCCAGTGCATATTCAGTGGACATCAATTGTTACGTATCTGCGAGCAAACACGGCTGCTGCAAAAGCACAGTCGTGTTATCTTAAAGTCATTGTGTTTTCTCCAACAGGCACAGACCATTGACACTCCGTCTTGCATTACACTAAAGGGTTGGGCTTTGCTACCACAGCAACCAGGCTCCTCCTCTGGGTGTGTGTTGAGTTTTTAAGTGGAGTGTCAGGAATGTTGTGTTCGAGAGACGCGGGAGGCAGAGAAAGTGTGTACATGTGACAGGAAAAATTGAGATACAAGCACACAGGTTTTCCCTCCAAGGATAAGCTGAAGGAGTCATCGTACCTCCATCTAATTGCTTACTTTAGAAACTTTACAGTGGAAACCTCTTTAGAGCCTGAACCCAACGTCTCAGAAGAGCCAAGGCTTTCATTAAGAAACTTCACAGTGGTTCCTTCAGGAGAACTGTCACAGCTTCTTCCAGAACCTTCACAGAAGAGACCTCTTTCAAACCTCCAAACCAGACCTTGAACAGATCCTGCAGGATGGGTGAAGATTCGGCTCACGCTGACCGAAGTGCTGCAGCTGCGGCTGCAGCTCCAGCTTCCCTGCCTGGGACAGCCAACTCTGATCCTTCCCCTGACCCAACATTGGAAGCCCAGGATCCTCAAGAAGGCCAGGACTTTCTCGTCCCGGGCTTCAACCCTAGTTCAGCACCCTCATCCCCTACCCACACCCTGTCTCGCCTGAGCACCAAGACTCCAACCAGCCCAACAGCCATATCAGGCCAAGTGAGCGCCATCACGGTGGTGGCCCTGCTAGACAAGCTGGTGGCAATGATCGAGGCAGTGCAGGAGAACCAGCGGCGAATGGAGAAGCGCCAGGCTGAGCTGGAGGGAGTTGTGCGTGGAGTCCAGGGTGATGTCGCCCGTCTAGCTAAGACTCACACGACCACTTCCAACAGCGTGGCCAAGCTGCTGGAGCGCTCACGTAAGACCGGTGGCTATGTCAAGGAGGTGCGGGAGCGCCTGGAGCGGCAGGGCAACCAGGTGAAGAGACTGGAGGCCAACCATGCCCACCTGCTTAAGAGGAACCATTTCAAGGTGCTCATTTTCCAGGTAAGAGGTGAACAAGGACATGTTCCTTGGAGTAAACACTGCAAGCTTCAGGCTTGAACCAGAAAGTGTCATTTGTACCAAGGGTAGAGGGGGATACAGTTCTGGTTCTGGAAGGCCTCCAGCACAGTTTGGGGATTTCCCTGCACTAAAACACCTGAAACAACTCACTAGTTCGTTTTAGTAGGTATGTCAGAGCAGAAACTGTGCTGGAAACCCCTAGTATAAAGAAGTAACTAAGAATCTGCAACTGATATAGTTTCAGCTCAATTCATGATTCATCTTTAGAAGCATATGGTTGCTGTTGGAACAAAATCTTGTATCTCTTTTTTTGTTATTTTTAATTTTTTTTTTTACAAAACTTGAATACAATGCCTTGTACGATGTGTCCCATTTTCAAAAACTAAAAGAAAATTTGTAAAGGACAATGGGAACCTAAATTGCATGCTCAGTTTTCAAAAAAGGACGATCATGCCTGTGAACAGCAGCAGGTGTTAAGGATGTTTGTGAGCTCATGTTGGAGATGGTGCAAATTTGAACCTGCTTGTAAGGAACACTGAAAATGTGATTATAGAGCATCCGTAATCTCTCCTTTGATCTCTCACATTCGTCTTCGTTTTACACAATAAATAATGAATAGCTACAGTGTGTTTGCATTTGCACTAACCAACTTTCTTCCCCTCTGACTCATATCTGACTGATATCACTCAGAGCCCCAAAAAGAACTGACGACATATAAAGTGGCCCTGGCTGAACCAGCTCAGCAGCCTCTCACTGTGTTTGGTTTCACTAATCTTTGTGATCCTAAGGAGAGGTGCATTGTATGTTCAGCCTGCACTATTATACGCATTCAGGAAACTCGATTATGCTGACAGGAGCTTGCTTGCCGGTTGGCTAATCTGAAGGGCGGGTTGTGTTGACTTAAGCAGCTGTGCTTTTCAGGCCTTCCCTTCTTATCTGATTGCCCTGGAGCTAGCCACTAGCTGATTAGCGCGCTAGCATGGTGGCTTTTTCACCTGTGGAAGCATGCAGAGACATATTTTTAGGAGGTACATGGCCCATACGTCTGTTTGGGAGGGAAAAGACTCATTCTGTAATGTTTGAATTGCTTAGAGATATGCATGAAGACTTAGATATTCCCAGTGGGATTCCACTTTATCTTACCAGCATGTCAACACTATTCAAAGATAACAAAAGTAAGCAATGGAGGATAAAGGATGAATTCAGCAAGTCAGGTAGCAGTAAGATACTGTGAGGTGACTGATTATGTCTTATTTCTGTGCCCAGGATACTTACAGGTACATTGTGCATTCTGTAGGCTTCTAGGTCCTCTTGATCATTCTACTGAACTGGTTGAAAGTCAGAGTTGAAAATACACTTGTACTTCAGACTAAAATCCTTTCGCTTTTAGTGACCCTATACCTTAGTATGTTTATTTTGTTAAAATAAATGATTGAACATTCCATTTTGTCACTACCAAAACAATCATAACACTGCCAAAACTTTACCAAATGTTTGAACAGTGACTGTTTTGATAGTGACAATTTTAGCTCATTTTGTACAAAACTCAAAAATGCTAGCCAGTACATGACTAGCAAAACAGTTAAACAGTTGTACAAAATTAAAATAATTTTTCATTAAAGCACAAAAGTTTACTTAATTACAGAAAATATGTGACAATTCTTGATGTTCCATGCTGATTTTCAGACTTGGGACACATTCACTTTAAAACAATGGGATCTAACTGCTCATCATGGGGCCATGAGGGTCAGGGATGCAGTCTCACTCCCTACTTTAAAATGTAGGGGTGTGGCTAACATAGAGCTCTGCCTACGGACTACAATTCTTTCTGTAGTGCCATAAAAATGTGACACAGAAAGCTTTTTTATTTAGACATTAAACTCATGATAAATCTAAATCTTTTAACTTCACTTCATTTCCTATTTTAAAATGTAGGGGCATGGCTAAAATAAGGCCTATGGACTACAACTCCTTGTGTTTCAGTAGTGACATAAAAATGTGACACAGGAAGTTTTTTTTTTCATTTAGAAATTAAACTCATGATAAATCTAAATCTACAAAACAATCTAAAAAGCTACAAAAAATTTAATATTTTCACAAGTGTAAATTTAGGGGTTAGGGTTTGGAAGAACAGACACCTCTTAATAGAAAGTACCCTATACATAATGATTTTGTATAAATGCAGCTTATTATTCTCCTATTAATGCTTTAGGTTTAAATAGATCATAACATAATCCTTGTAAATATCTAAGATCTGAATATCTGAAGATCTAGGTCATTGGTCTCTGGAGTACTCTTCTCTAAAAGCACTTTGGATTTTGCAAAACCTGGGTTCCAAAAAGTTTAGAAATAACCATCACGTTGAACATTGTTACTCAGTGTTTTCAAGCATTCACAGTAGAAGAGAAGAGGGTGGGGTCCATCGCAGTTTAGCCCCCTTGGCACCTAAGAATTCCTGTGCAGATCCATGCGGACAGGTGGAGTTCTAAAGTTTCTACAACTAACTGCATCCATTAAGCCACATTAGCGTCAGAGCTTGTATGGGCATGCAGAAGCAGGGGATGTATCTGAGTAGGCTAGATTATTTGCATTGCTGAACAGATCCTGGTTGTGCAGGAGTAAAGGAATTGCAAGAGTCTGGAACTGCATGGAGATGAATGAGTGTTTGTGCTGTTAGCTTTGCAATGCACGTGCGGAAAAGCATGCATGACAGCATATTTAGTAGACTAATATAGCACAAAGACAAACATTCTTCGCTGACTGTGGCCACAAACTTAACTTTGATTTCATTGGCAGAGCTCAGCTTACAGACAGCAAGTTGATAACAGGAACATTCTCAACCAGCATGACTATCATTACCTGCAAGTGAGAAATCAAAGCTAATAGATTTATTAGTTTTGTGCACAAGCGGCAAGACAACTTTTAGTTCTGCACATTTGCTTTTGGTCTATGTATCACTGAAAGCCACCAAAAATTAGAATCTTTTTTCCATGAATTCCATGCCAGTGTAAGCTGGTCATCCGGCATTGTCATGCTGGTTGACCAGCATAGCAGCAGCCAAAACACAAAATATGCTGGTTTTGCTGGTGACCAGCCATGCTGTTCTATGCTGTTTTTTCTTGCTGGGATACATCAAGTTCATTTTTCACAATTTACCTAAGTAAATCTAATAAAATAAAACTTTCAACATAATTAATCACACTTGGCATCATTTTGGCATGACTAACTCTTCACAAACTGTTTTGGAGCTTAAAAATATACGAGGTGAAAAAGTCTAGGCTAGTAACGTTAGGCTAATAACGTGAGGGAACTCACCATTAACATTAGTCCATTTATCTAGGTGTAACTTTCAAGCCATATGTGATCTACTGTGGTCTTGATATGGCTTTCAAGTAACATAGTAATGGTAAAATGCTGAGGGGCATCCTGTGACATGCTAAGACATTGAACAGTGCTTGCAGTCTCTGAATGCCATTGCATGTTGAGCAACACTTTGTCTAAAACTCTGATTAATTGCTAGCTTAACACCTAGAAAAAATAAGCAAAAAGCCAGTGCACCGCTGATAGCAGTTGCCAGTTGGGCCATCAGCTTTGCTATCAGTGGAGCAGCAGTGGCTCACTGTCCCTTTGCTATCTGGGTTACAGTTACAAAACTCACCAAATTGATAACTAGCATTAGTGACAGATCGCATCAAACTTCTTGTAAACACATTTACAGTCTACCGAAGCCAATTCTAGCATATCCCTAGATGTTGCTTTGCATGTGTGCGTGTGAGCCTAGGCTGTTATCAGTGGGGTGTGTCTCCTGTTAGCACACACGACTGGTCTACGTGTAGCAAAATGGTGGCTTGTGCACACTGTGCTACACTTATAATGTCAGGCCAGGTGTGACTGAAAGACACAAGCATTAATTTTCTCTCCTCTGAAGCTGTAACTGTTATTCTGTTTGGCAATTTAGCTGCTTAGGCTAATTTTACACTTTGCAGTAACTACAGTGATGTGGAACTGTAGGAAATGGAGATTTACAGTGCTCTAGATTTGCCTGCATTCACTTCTGTGGTCAGCTGATAACAGATCACTGCTTTTCCATACTTCACTGCCTTTATCTCACTCCTGTCACATCTGTTGTGCCTTATCAATATGGAAAAGTGAGTTAAAACAAAAAGAGCATACTGCTGAAAAACAGTGCAAACACACGCAAAAGATGGTTCTTCAAGGGATTTTTAGTGAAGAGAATGGTTCTATTTAGAACCATGAGTTCTATATATAAGAATTTTATGTTTAACTTGTTCTTTGCATGGTGAAACCGTTCTTGTACATTGTTCTGTATGTAACATTTTTGAAAATGGTTCTGTATAGCACCAAAAAGGGTTATTCTATTGATACAAGCTTGACATTGTAACAGTAACAGAACCATTTTTGGTGTTATACAGAACCATATACAACACATTCTCCATCAATCAGGAGAACTTTTCACCATGCAAAGAACCATTTAAGCATAAAATGGCCCTATACAGAACCCACGGTTCTAAATAGAACTCTCTTTACTAAAGAACCCTTGAAGTACCATCTTTTTAAGAGTAGTCATACAGTTTAGTCTAACGGCAAATACACTACTGTTCAAAAGGTTGGAATCACTTGTGATATTATACAGTGGATTTAAGTATTACAAGCTTTTAATAAAAAAGGTATTTTAGATGTTTTATTCAATATTTTATGAATCTTGTGAACAGGATACTATATAATATCCTGCAACATTCTTTTACAATCTTTTTTTAATATTTGATCTCCACTATTGAAAATGACGAATTATGGATGTAATTTTATTAGACATTAATTTACAATGTTATACAGCTTTCACGCTCATTTTAGAATCTTCCACAGTTGTGGACAAACCTAACATTTCTTAATTTTTATGTATAGCTTCCTTCAAATTATTTGAGACTAATTTGTTTCTATTATTGACAACATTGATTCCAAACTTTTAAACTTTGAATATTAATTATTGAATATTAGTCATTCTGTACAGTGCCCAGTACTTCAACAACAGTTCTAATTTAAGAGGGAATTGCACCGATTTTTAAACATAATTTAAACATAATTTCTTCAGTGAGATCATTCAGTGTGGTTTGGTGTGAAATGGTTCATTATAAACTCATTGTAGATTTCTTTACACTGGTGGTGACAGGAACCAAAGCACCATTTGCGTGCTTAAAGGGTTCTCTGCATGGTGAAATGGTTCTTCAGTTTGATGTAGAATGTGTTGTATATGGTTCTATATATACGTGTACGACACAAAAATAGCCATCTTTATTTACTATCCCAAACTACCAGTGAACATGTCTTTATACTTAACTGAGTTTTCATATGGATTATTGATAATGGTAAAATAGCAGAACATAGCAGAACATAGCAGAAAAAGTTTTATTTGGGGCTATTTTGTTCAATATCCTCAAAACTACCGTAAAACAATGTTTCAGGCATCAGTCAGTGTATTCATAACCATTTCATGTAATAACTTTCTGTGAGGGAGCTTTTAGAGATGGACATCTGGTTCCTATCATCATCACTGTGAACAGTTCTGACTTAGCGAGTTTCTCTAGAATGGAGCATTTCACACCAAACCACTCTGAATGATTTTGTTTACATCTTAACCATTTAATTATATATAACTTTGTGGTGGAATTCCAGTTTAACAGCAAATGCTGTTTTGCATAAACGTTTTGCTGTTTGTGCCTCCAGTTTGTGCCTCAGAATTAAACATGTGACCTTGCTTCTGTCTTTTTTTTCTTGGATAAGGCCAATCTGGTGTCGGACATGCATCCTTCCCTGCCAAAGTAGTTATGAACACTCAGTGCACTGTACGTGCTATCTGAGGCGGAAGGTAGGCTTAGGATATACAGGGGGCCCCAGAAAAGAAGGAACCCCAAATATGTGTGTAGAGTGATAGGCCGCATCGCTTGGCTGCATCGCTCCCTTCAACTTTCCCCTTAACAAGCTCTAACAAGGCTTAACGATTGCTAATGAGCACCAGTAAAGAGGGCCTTAATTACGGCCCGTTTGGGGCCATGTTTGTTTGTGTTTGTGCTCCAGTGCTCATCCTGTGCCCTGAACTGGCCAGTCTGTTTCCAGCTTGGATCTTCATTTACAATTCCCGTGGGTGTTTTTTCCAACCACTGTTTTCAGCTACTACAGGTTTAATCCGGTGTGTGCTGCTTTTATTTTTAGAACAATTTGCAAAGATGTTGTAAAAGTTATGGCTGATCCAGTGCCCCATCGCTATACAGGGTATCCCAAAAAAATTTACATAATTTGAGATGTGAATATCTGAGTAACTACGAAATTAAATAGGCTTCATGTTGAACAATACAAGATTTATTTATCAAAATTCGAACAAGAAATACAGAGGGATGTAGATTTTATAACCAATTTCACAAAGCTTCACAAATGTTAGGGTCAACGACACACGTCAAGTCGGTAGTTCAGCTCCTGCCAAACACGCTGTAGCATGTCTTGCGTAACAGTCTCCAGCGCAGTTCCAGTTGGTGCATTTTTATTGAATTTTCTCGAAAATGCACGCTGCACACTCTTGTTTGACTGTGTTCGAGCATATTGTAACACACATATTGTAACACAAAAAAAATTCTTCAACCTGAAAAAAAAAAAGCATTAAAAATTAAACATTAAACATTGGTTAGTTTTTACACATTTGATTAAAATTTGAGATCATTTGAGGGAGAATTGTCTATGTTATTAGACTACAAAATGATGTCAATTTTTTTGGGACACCCTGTACTTCCTAAGGCACTACATATCCCAGATAATAGTATAGTTGTATAGAATGTATAGTTGAGTATGTGTAAATGAAGTCTGATCAGTGGCTGTAGAGGATGATTATCTCTCCTGAGTCTGTGTTTATAAGTAGATGAGGACATTTTGTTTTGATTTGAATTTGATGAAAAGTTATTGCTGTCCTGTACTGTGAAGAGAAATTTATCCTATATATTTTGCCATGTTTTTGTTATTCTTTACATCAAAACAAATGTTAGACGTGCACTGATACACAACGTAAATTGAATGCTATCTAAGCAATTATGTCATTACTTATAAATAGCTATGTAATGTAAATGAAATGTACAGCAAACTGACAGTAACTAAAAAGTATATGAATTTTGAGTTGGCTTGACAAAGTCAGCTAATAATGTTTCAAAAGTTAAACCAGTTGCAGAACACTGTTTATTAATTTTGTTTATATAGTAGGTCCAGGCAGTTGCTATGTTGTTGCTTTGAGGTTGCTATGGTATCCTAGGTGGTTACTATGGTGTTGCTAAGCTGTTGCTTTGCTCTCCCAGAAAGTTGCTAAGGTGTTGCTAGGCCACTGCCATGCTATACTAGGTGGTTGCAAAGAGGTTGCTACACTGTTGCTATGGTATGACGTGAGGTTGCTAAGGTGTTGCTAGGCTGTTGCTATGACTGCTATGGTAAAGTTTTGTGGTTGTAGCTCAAAAGCAGGAGAAGCTAAAAAATCCTGAATGTAGAACAATAATAATGAGAGAAAAATGAAGAAGAGTTAGTTGATTTTTTTCTCATCAACTTAATAACTAAAGGTTCATGAACAAATGTCTTACATTCCTATAATTTCCAGACACATATCTTTTAACACAAGATCCACCGAATTCATTTGTTTAATCCCTTTGCGGCTCACTCAGTTATACCTCATAGGAAGAAACAAAATCATCCAAAATAACAAATTCAACCAAATACTCCCATTTAAATGCCATTTAAAACAGGCACCTCTGTGTCCAGTTGTTGTGGTCAGTTTTGGGTGTGTGTATATCTGATCCAATGTTATTTGTAGCCCTTTGTAATTCGGATTCTTGACAATTAAGCTGTCTGTGAAGGCCATGAATTGTGGGAATGTCCAGGGCTCTTCGGGGGACAGGGTGTGGGGTAGGGGAGTTTACTACAAAAGGAAGTCCTCCGATAGCTTCTGTTTATGGACGTCCTATCGCAAGGGCATTTGTGACAGCAACCGGCCAGGCTCTACCAAAACACATTCAGTCTAATCTCTTTGTGAAATAACACACTGGCTGAGCCAACAAAAAGCATTCAGTTAGCAAACAAAAACATGTTTCTTTCCTGAAGACCAAAGTTTCACTGTTTTACTACAAAAGACATTCATCTAAAATGTCAGATTTTTTGCAGCTGGCATGAGCAAAAAATAAAGAGATGGAAAGATTTGCACGGTTCACATCCACTGAATATTTTCATAACATTCAGGCTGCTCTGATCTACTGTAACTGGCAAATGGATCCTACTTACCAACTCTCAGGCTAGTCACTGCACACTTTATTAGGAATTCACTGTCCACTTTAATCTACTTTATACGTCCACTATATAAGTGTACCAGTAGAGAACCCTCATTCCCTCCATCGCCACCCCAACTGAGGGCCTGTTGTTTTGACACGTTTTCACGTTTAGTTATGAAGGCCTAACTCTAGTAGTCAGTGAGGTGTACAATTGACTATAGTATCTCGGGTTGTTGCTAAGGTGTTGCTAGGCTGTTGCTATGATTGCTGTGGTAAAGTTTTGTGGTTGTTCTAGCTTAAAGTGTTCTCTGCATGGTTAAATGGTTCTTCAGACTGATGGAGAAAATGTTGAATATGGTTCTATATAGCAGCAAAAAGCGTTCAGCTATTGTTACAATGTCAAGCTTGTAACAGTAGAACCCTTTTTGGTTTTATATAGAACCCTTTTCAAAAGAGATCTATGTAGAACCATATACAACACATTCTCCATCAATCTGAAGAATTATTTCACGATGCAAGGAATTGTTTGAGCATTGCAAATTTTTGACCATAGAAGAACAATAAATGAAAGAAGAAAATGTCACTTAAGCCA
Organism: Piaractus mesopotamicus; assembly: GCA_023558415.1. Taxonomy (NCBI): domain Eukaryota; kingdom Metazoa; phylum Chordata; class Actinopteri; order Characiformes; family Serrasalmidae; genus Piaractus; species Piaractus mesopotamicus. The sequence goes on along the minus strand of JAILXH010265355.1, from coordinate 103,085 downwards.
ACTTAATACCTTAGGGTTAATGGAAAAATGTCTTATGCCTCCCACATATCTTTGAACAAAAATTCCACAAAATCATGTGGAATTAAATAATTAAGTAATTTTATTAAGTGAAATGATCTCACTATATTGCCAGATAGTTTGGCGGACATAGTGAGATAATTTCATGTAATAAAAATACTTCAAAACAAGTAAAAACTATATAGAATTATGGTTAAATAATCTTTTAATATTCCCACAATTTTCTCGAAATGAGAAATATTAGTTACATCAACTCGATTTAAGATGCCATTTCCTGCATCTTGAAAGAAAACATTATTGTAGAGGTCTTTTGACATTTATGGGCCAAACTGAAGGCCTATCCTTAAAAGTAACGGAGATGTACAATTACAGACTGCAGCCCATCTGTTGTCATACACAGTTGCTCAGCTGCTCTTTACCCCATTCATCAATGGTCAGTTTCTGTCCACATTACCACTGTTAGACCATTCTCAACACAGTGACACAGGCACTACAGTGTTAACAGTGTTTTTACTACATCAGTGTCACTGCTAGCTTTAGAGTGGTCCACCACCCAGAAATATCCATTCAAGAGCTGCTCTATAGTCAGAAACTGACCACTGATAAAGAGGCTGGCTTACAAACTGTGAATGAACAGATGTGCTACAGTCTCCAGCAAGGTGGAGCTACAGGGCAGGGGTTTCTGATAAAGTGGCCAGAAAGCCCCATCTGCCTTATAGATTCACTATATAGATATACCAATGTAAAACCTGCATTAACGTTAGCTTAGAGAGCAGGCTAAGTGACCCAAACAGTGCCACACACCACAGCACAGGTTTAATTCTGAATAAGCAGTGCTCTGTTGACACAAGTTTAGATTCTAAAAACTAAAAAAAAAAATAATAATGTCTGCCAGAGCAAAAGTCAAGTGAGTGGCAGAAAACTGAAATTGAGCGTGTGGTGTTTGGGATTGTAGAATTTTAGTTAGCAGGCCTAACGTGCCACACTGCACAGGCTATTCCAACTAACTGATGCTAAAATTGATATCTGAGAGCATAAAGTTGAGTGACTGAGTAAAAGCCAAAATTGAATGTGTTTTGTGATGTATGTAGCCATTACTGTGCTACTATCATGCTTATGGCCACCGCACACCACTCCAGCAATGTCCAAACATTCGAAACTACTGTTTTTCATGAAGGTGCACACACTTGCACTGGTGTTGTGCTGAATTCTGACTCCCCTTCGCATGCATGTGTCATGCAGGCATATGGATGCAACAGAATACACTCACCATTTCGGTTGTTTCTATGTGTAAATGACAGTTCATCTTTGATTTTTCAGCACAGAAAACAGAACAAAAGATGTAAGGCCAAAAAAAGAGTCTCAGAGTGATAGTTTAATGTAATGAACTAAAGACTTTGGTTGTTCGCGCAGCACTCGAGGAAATGAACACCTTCAAGCCATAATGATAAGTGCAACAAGAACACTTTAAACACAGTTTTAATTATAAAGACTGGAGCAATAAGATACTGGCGCTAATGATTATGAGCACTGTTCAGTTTTTCAGCATGTCACAGAGTGCCATTCAGTGTTTTGTCATTACTTTGTTACAACCCCATTTCCAAAAAAGTTGGGACGCTGTGCAGAATGTAAATAAAAATAGAATGCAATAATATGCAAATCATGTAAACCATATTTTAAAGGGAACTACTACAAAGCCAACATAACAATTTTATTGTTTTTTGAAAAATATATGCCCATTTTGAAATTGATGCCAACAACACATTCCAAAAAAGTTGGGAGAGGGGGCATGTTTACCACTGTGTTTCATCACCTCTTCTTTTAACAACACTCTTGGAGAAGACCAACTGCTATAGCTTTGAAAGTGGAATGTTTTCCCATTCTTGTTTGATATAGGATTTCAGCTGGTCAACAGTTTGGGT
>JAILXH010265355.1:44266-90289 GCA_023558415.1 Piaractus mesopotamicus | reverse complement strand
CCCCCCCCCCCCCCATTCTAGCCCCGAGAAAAAAAAAAAAACATAGCTACAATATAGGACACATGAGAATTACATCATTCACAACTTAAACACAGCATATAGTTAAGCAAGCACAAGGGTCCTGACATGTTCCATGAATCCATGTATTAAGAGTTCCAGGGCCATCATTGCTAATTCCAGATATAGGATATCCAGTAAGGTATGGAGCCAATGATGTATGAACAGATTGTGGGGGGGTAGCCAATGCTGGACAATGACTTTTTTCGCTGCCGTTAAGCGAGCCAGCCATATTTTCCGGGAACTTTCCGTAATGGGGAACTTAGAGCTATCATTCTGTAAATGAAGTTCAGGGTCAGTTGAGACTTCTTTAATAGCAGTGAATTCTACAGTACATTCAGCAGAACAAGTATTAAACTTAACTTGTACCCAACCATAACCCTCACACTCACTCTGACCTCAACCTAAAAGCTAAACCTAATCCTAATCTTGGTCGTAATACTAACCGTAATGCCGTTGATGATCAGCTGAGCTTCACCAGATATTTTGTTGGCCATTTGAGCCTTTGTAGATAAGCTATAGGGGACCATCAGAATAAAGTGTGACTATATAACAATACTATGCTGTTCTGAACATAGAACTAAGACATTATGAGAGATGTGATCATTCAGACTGCCCCTGAATTATGTCTCTTCAAGATTCAGTACGTATTGCCATGTCAACGTAGCTCATTGGCCACATGCGGAGGCTCTAGGGAGGTGCCGCACTCACAGTAGGAGAGACTGTCTTCTTTGTAAATAAGTTGTTGTTGTTAGCTTAATGAGGTGCTGATATGTTGCGCATGCTATATTGTGTTGGGCTGTGGGGTAGTAGTGTCAGCACTGGTGCCTAAGTGAAGATGTATGGCTAGAAGTGACCTGCCTGCTTGCTGGCCGGGTCAGCTAGCACTGAACACCGGTTCTCTCTTGTTGTCTGTTCGATAAAAGAGCATTCACCTTCAAAGCACAATATTTCCCGTGTCTTGTTCTTTGTCCACCCACTCAAGAATACTTAAGCCATCTTGCATAAGTGCTGCCAATAAACTGTGTGTTTTTTCACAATAAATGTGACTGGTCACCGTCTCGCCCTCATTCGCTCAGTTGGGGCTCACCCATCTGATACAGTGTTTAATTTGGGATCAGTCTACCACTGTGTGAAACGTGACACTTAATACCCCTCTCTCTCCTCCTTCCCCTCCTCTCTCTCTCTCTCTTTCTCTCTCTCTTTCTCTCCCCCTTCACTCTGTCCTTTTCTCTATCCCTGTCTCTCCTCTCTCTCTTTCTTTTTTCCTCTTTCTCTGTCTCGTTCTTGTTCTTTCTTTCCCTCCTCTCTCTTCCCGTTCTCTTTCTTTTTCTCTCTCACTCGCTTTCTCTCCCACTCTCTTTCTGTCTTACTCTCTCTCTCTCTCTCCCTCTATTAAAGTTTGCTTTCTTTTTTTCTTTGGTCTTAATCTTCTTCAGTCCTATTCTTTAGTGCCCTCCATTTTACTAGAACTTCTCACTTTGTTTGTCTTCCCTCTCTCTCTCTTTCACTCTCTCTCTCTCCCTCTCTTCTTGCCTCCCTGCAGTCGTTCCTATTGTGAAAAAGTATGTTGTTCTTTAACATGTGAGGATCTTTACAGGTTCACAGCTTTTATTCAGTCTCTGATTGTAAGACATGCATGATTCTCTATGGATCTGAATCCCTGATTGTACAAAAATGGAACACATTGAAAATATGTTACATTCTATTTTATCTATATTTTGTCATGTATTTTTAGTATCTATTTCTTTTATTTTCAGTATATTCAGTTTTTGGATGGATGAGATCGTTCCCACAGGCCACTCGGAATCTAAGGAGAAAAAGTCCTTTATAAGTCACAAAACAGTCGAGCTCTGCCAAGCCTCAGATCAGGTTTTGGTTTCGCGTCTTTCAGTCAGGGGAGTGTCTCCATGTGGCAAAGCCAGCGGCGATGGAGAAAAACTGGTTAACCCAGAATGCTGGTTTGTACTGGAACTGAGCCCCGAGGGAATGCTGGTTCATTCTGCATAGGGAAGGTCCTAAAAACTCAAAAGCTCTCCATGTTATTAGAAACTTCTACCTTGTACTTCCACTCACTGTTCACTTAAGTAAGGTAGATTGACCCAGCCATACAGGTCCACTATATACAGAGGCCCCTAAAAGATTTTGGACACTTCAGCCATCGGTGAACTTCAATTAAGTTCTTTAGGTTGCTTCACAAAATGATAATGATATGTTTTAGCAAAACATCAATCTGATGGTAGATTCTTCTGGATAAATCCTGAAGAAGAACTGCTAATTTGGCTAACTAGTGCTAAATTAAATGTGTTATGTGCAACTTTGATTGTTTTTTTAATTGCTTCATGTGACTGTCAAGTTGCATGAAAATCAAGTTGCAGGAAACTCACAACATGCAACTAGTTGCATGAAAGTTTCACCATGTGAAGCCTGCCTTAGGGTGAGGTCCATCACCCAAAAATAGATGGAGCTAAAAGATAGTAAACGATGGTTGACTCTTTGTGTGGAGAAGAACTCCAACCAGACTGCACTTAGGCTTTTGTAAAAGTTCACTTGCTTGACATCTTCACAAAACTAAATTGCACTTGAGTTGCTGCAACTTACTTAAAACCCAGCCACAACAGTTCCAAGCATCTCAGCTTCATGAAATATTTCATGAAACAGCCAATCAAAACATCAATAAAGCATAACATAATCAAAGTTGGTGGTTTTTCATTTTTACAGTTTCCTGAGCCACAACAACAAATGTGAATTTCTCAAAGCTATGATATAATGTTTCTGTAACCAGCTAACTAGCCCTAGCTAATGCTAATAGCTGTCTAAAATGCTGCTTGTGTAGCATCTATTGCTCCTTAGCTGCTGTTATTATGATTTACATAGCTAGATTTCTTTGCTCCTCTTGTCATGCCCCCTAACTTTATGCAGAGCGCAAATTCATTGGAGATGAAAATTATTACAGATGTGCTCCTCAAGGAACTTGTTGTGCATCTAGGACAGGATAAGCAAGGCATCAAGTAGGTTACAAACATAATAGTGACTTAAACATTAATTTTTAAAGGCTTAACATACAAACAGTTAAAATAAAGTTTAATATTGTAAACAGCCTAGATAAATAAATAATGACATGATTGATATGAAAAAAAGAACTGCACTAGACAGCTGAAAAAAATTATATGAAGATGATAACAATGCTGCAAATATGTAAATTACACCTTGCGGATGACTTTATAGCAAGAATGATATGGTGTATCAAAAAATACAAGCTGCTAATTTGGCTAACAAGTGCTAAATTGAATGTGTTGCAACTTTGTTTTTGAATCGTTTTATGTCAAGTTGCATTGAAATTATGTTGCAAACAATCCACAACATGCAACTATTTGCATGAAAGTTTCACTCAAAAATATCCAGCCAAGAGCATCTCTGTGGTTAGAAACTGACCACTGATGAAGAATGGCAGGATGACAATCACAAACAGTACATCAGCTGATAGGCTGTATATCAGCAAGGTGGATCTACAAGATAGATGTTTCTAATAAAGTGTTAAAAACCCTTGTTAGGTTCTCCACTGAAGGTATAAAACATCATTGGCATGAATGACAGAAGACGCTAAGAATGCCAACACTTTGAAAAATGCCAGTAACATGACAAAAATCCTGGAAGGCTCACAATGATGCAACAGTAATGTATGTATTTCCTCAGAGAGGAGTGTGCAGATATTTCTCCACAATGACAGTTGTCTTTGGCTCTTTGTCTTCAGAATGATGACGAGAAACGAAGAGAAAAAGTAAAGCTTTTATGTTTTCATTTTAACACGAATAGCGTGGGCGAATGGCTGTATAAATGTTGGTAACTGATTGTTGTTCTGAATTGGAATAACACCAGCTACATCCTTTACCCCCTCCAGATTATTTGCACAGGTGTACTCATGCTGCTTTTTTAATAACGCTCCATACATAATAAATAAAGTACACAAAGACATTTGGCTTCAGTTGTAGTCAGTGTAATCTCTCCTTTGTTCTGGAAGGAAACGAGGCCTTGGCCTAGTGAAAGCTTGTGAACTTAGAGTTTTTTCATTGTCAGAGAAGATCAGATTACACGCCTACACTGTAAAATGACTGTAAAAAATAATTTAATGTGTGAAACTCATTAAAATACACAATCTTGGGCATGGTAGGTTCACCTACATGTCTCAAAGCAATAGGCTGGCCAAACATATCAAATACGATTACAAAATACATTTACAAAACATGTTTGGTGTCTGCTCCTTTAGTTTTGCAATGGAAATGGAGCTACAAAGCTAATTTGGCTAACAAGTAATGGACACTTATACTGCAGCAATTAGCGTCATGCAAGCTGCATACCTAATTCACTGGGTGCTCACCTCACCTGTGTCGAGTTGTTACGGTCATTCATAGTGGTTTGGTGTAAAATGCTCCTTTTTAGAGAAACTTACAGAGTTAGAACTGTTCACGATGGTGATGTTAGGAACCAGATGTCCAACTCTAAAAGCTGCCTCACATAAAATTATTAAATGAAATGGTTATATGTTGTGTTGTAGACATGGTGACCCCTGGTTCCTATCACCACCACTGTAAAGAAATCTGAGTCTCCACAATTAACCATTTCACACCAAACCACTCTGAAAGGCCTTTATCTCAATGATTAAATTATGCAGAATTTTTTTAAAAAATGGGTGGAGTTCCCCTTTACTCTGGAATTTTGGAGTGATGTTAATGAAACTAAGGCGTTTAGAGGTTTTTTACTGTGAGTTCTTAAAGGCATGCACAGGTATATACATGTCTGTGTGTGTGTGTGTGTGTGTGTGTGTGTGTGTGTGTGTGGTGAGGGGGTTTTCTTGCAGTAAGCAGGTGGGACTGATCCCATTCTAACTCCTCCCCACCCTCAGGACTAACCCTAACCCCTTAAAGACAGAATACCTCCCTTGCCCTCACACGCAAATCCCATGTATTTCAACCTGGGGCTGAGAACTGACACTTGGGTGTGTGAGAAAAAGAGGAGAGAGAGAGAGGAGGTTCAAGAAAGATGAAACAAGAATTATGAACTCATGAAGGCAGAAGGGCACGAGAAGTTCTTTGAGATATTTCTGCCATTAGCAAAAATAATATTCTAACATTCTATTGTACCAGCAACGTTTAACAACGGGCAGCATGTCTGGCTTGTCCAATCTCAGGGATTAGCATGCAGCAACACATCTCTGGGGATTTCACAGAACTTTAGTGTCTAGTGCTATCAGCTAATCACGGTCTTTCGAACAGACTGGTTAGGGGGATCAAGTATAACTGGTTGAGGTGCAAATGAATCCATGTAAGATACTTACCATAATTACTGTCAACAACAAAAACAACAATAATAGATGTGTTTAGTGCCTCTGTGTGTTAATCTCTTCAGTCCAACAAAAGAAACGTAAGCACACCTTCTAGCCATCAAGCACTGTCTAACATAACTTCTTCAGAATTTATTTTGCAGTGACTTGGAATTTGATATCTGATATTTTGGCGCCATAATAACGTCTTTTTCTTCCAGGGAAACACCCACACAGATCTTTTGTAACATTTAGGCATGTCATAACATGGCATGTTTGTGCAGGTTTTGTGAAACGTTTCAAATATAACCTGTGGCCACTAAATTAAATCAGTGCAGATATTTATAGTCCTGGAATAGAATTGCTGATCTGGGATAGTTTATTGACAGTTTATACTGGTTGTGATCAGAAAGCAGACATGAAACGACACTGTAATTTTGAGAACCAAAAAAACAGAGTAGGTCTGAAAAATAAACAAAATAGATCATAAAACAATTGGAAAGCTTAAGGAGACTAGGTGTCCAGTGATCACTAACGGTATTTTGTGTTTTCCTGATGGGTTGATCTCACAGTGTAAAGGTTTCTAATGGATTAACCGGTGTTCTGGGACAATCCCTGATGTATTTGGTGGTTTCATAATGGGTTCTAAAGGTATCCTACAAGAAACTAGTTAAGCCAATTCCCAGTAGAAAGCAAAACCATTAGGTTTTAAGCAGGCAAGGTGAACTATAATGGGAAGTTACTACAAAATATCAGGGTTGAGATGTAATGGAATACAAGTATTGGGAATACGTATTCAGAATATAAAAACTAAGTATCTGTATTCAGTACAAGTTACATTTGGCAAAGGCCATATTGAGAATACAGTTTACATTTTTATGAGAATATGCTTAGACCAGTAGTGGGCTTGTTTGCAAGTGATAACTTAGTGTAGCATCAGTGTTGTATTGGACTTTTGCATGGGGAACAGTGGGGAGCAGCAGTAGACTGAAGCAGGCGATGAAAAAGGGGAAAAAAAAGTAATGATTTTTTTTTAATTATGAGGATTGTTTTAATGAATTGAAACAACCAGTAATTATATTGAAAAAAATTAAAAAGTTTTCCCATCTGCCTTACCAAGATGTATTGCAAATGTATTCTAAATGTATTCTGAATGTGTTACTTTGTTATGTATCGCAACGGAATACATTGCTGAATACATTTAGGGCATTGCATTTAGCCTGCTACTATTTCAAAGTATTTTGCCCAACCTTGCATACCACACACTCATTCAGTTTTTTACTACATACTTAATTGTATGTACTACATACATAAATGTACAGACTACATACATTCAGTTGAGTGCAAAACTTTTCAGACAGACCACCCACCCATTTAAATACCATTTTTAACAAATTTGCCTTACTGTTTATCCCTTAGGGAAATCCTCAACAACAGGCTATGCCATTATATATCAGCTAAAATGAAGTTCATTAGATAAGGTGAGGTATTGAGTGAACGCAAATATTGACTTTGGCAGCAGAACTTGCCCAGATATCACTGCAACCTGACGCATTTCTCTTTTCAAATCAAATAATAATGGCGGACAAAGCTGTTTTATAAGCCATCGCAATGACATACTTAATGTTTAATATTTCAAAACAAGAACATTCGAGCTGCTCTGATTAAACTGGGATGTAGCAAACTACTCCATCTGTCACATATGACCACTAAGAGAAATGTATTACTTTACTCTGCTAGCTTACTAGTTTGCAGGCTAAAGACTACACAGCTAGCTACAACAAACACAATAATGGCAAAATACCATGATTCTAAACTGAGGCTTATAGCTAGTTAAAAAAGTTATTCACAAAATGTATGTACGCTATGTTTAAACTCCTCAATAAAACATTCTGCATGGCTAGCTAATTAGCTGACCATGGCTAACATAGCCAAGAGTAAGCGCATTCTGCTTATCACTGTTGCAACCCATGTTATGTCTAAGTTGGCGAGGAAAAGGTATTAAAACAAGTCCTACAATGTCACTACTAGTTGCCTACAAACTCTAACTTGTTTAACAGTCACATTTTGTTACTAAGAATAACCAAAGTAGACCACCTAAGAAGCAATGTCCCTCCCTCTCTATACCCCTAGAATTATGGGATTGAAAAGTTTCCAGTGATCACAGACTTCAGATTTTATGTCTACTATTTCAATGTAATATGGTTTCAGACACGCTATTCTTTCTCTACTACTTTAGCATCCAATTTACAGAAGTAGTATTAGATTTCAGACGCACCCTCAAAGTTTTGTGGTATTCTGCTCCAGTGCTGTTCCCTCATGTAGACACTGTCTATTTTTGTGTTATTTTTAGGAGGACAATGAGATCCCTTCCACATTGGTCACCAAGGATTCCACTGTAGATCTTGCCTCAGGCTCTATCCAGGATGAGATACCTGCCTCTCCACCCACATCAGCCACTGATGCTAACCGCTCCCACGATGAAGGCCTGCAGACCATCAGCCTGTCTTCCGATGAGGATGAAGGAGCAGCCAGCCCCCTGGTGGAGGGCAGCACAGAGCCCCTAGCCGAGGCACTTGAGGACGACATCCTGGCAGTCCTGGGGTCCGAGCGTCTGGAGCGCTCTCGCGCAGACAAGTTCAAGCGCTCTAGCCTGAAGAAGGTGGACAGCCTGAAGAAGGCCTTCTCGCGGAGCAGCATAGAGAAGAAGATCAACAAGATTGTGCCTCCAGAGAGGCGTGAAAAGATCAAGAAGAGCTTCACGCCCAACCATCCCAAGAGCCCAACCACTAAGAGCTCATCCTTCCGCATCTCACCCATGACCTTCAACGTCAAGAAGGTGCGGGATGGAGATGGAGAGGCTGCTCAACCTGGGGGTTCGCCTAGCTCTTTGACCCCTGTCGAGGTACCTACCATGGGAGGGCTGGATGGTGAGCTGCCAGTGGCAGAGGTGCACAATGTAGAGGAAAAGGCTAACGGGAAGGAGCCAAGCACCTCTACCCCAGGCAGTGCAGATGGTGGTCTCTCTGTCACAGAAGATGGAGAACTCAACAATGGTCCCACTGTCACGCTTGCAGAAGAAGAGGTGCTGCAGGAGCAGGATGAGGATGATGAGGATGATCACGAAGATGGTGGCAATGATAACGGTGGAGATGAAGAAGGGGAGGACGAGCCCAGGCCTGCACCTGCATCTCCCACGTCAGCTGCAGTAGCCGTTCAGCAAGCCTCTTAGATTTACTAGGCGTAGTCATACCGCTAGTCCTCCAACTTTTGTGGAGACTTTGGCAATAGAGCTATCCATCTGTTCAAAGGCATTTTATAGGTGCCTTATGTAAGAGATCATCTGCGAAAGGAGAGCACCTGGTTGAATAACCCACACTTCTGTAAAGAACATTTACTTTCCTTAACTGGGTTTCTACATGGTAATGGGTGAATACACTTAGGGAAAATAGAATATAATAATGTCCTATCTCACTTTATAAGTGCAGTGTTTCTCAAGCCAGTCTTCGAGGCTTACCAGATGGTTTTGTTCAAGACCAGCTCCCAAACCACTTGAACCATACCATTAAGAACACTGAATACCTGGTACATGTGTGCTAGGGGCTAAGTTAGAGCAAAAATATACTTTCTGGTGGGCCTTAGGGACTGGGTTAAGAAAGACTATGGTGTTGTAAAATTGCTGTATCCCATTTCTTTGCTGTATATAGCCTTAGATCTCTATTGCATGTAGGCTTTTTCTTTATCCTATGCATTACTCTATTCAACAGATTTGTAATATACTGTAGTACAATAGGTAATCATATGTGTTTCCATACATAAATAATCTAGACTGCAAGATGGTATTGTGTTCATTGGGAGCCATTTCCAGGAAAGAAAGTGAACTGAAACACACTAACAAGATTGATTAATGAACTTGTCAGTAAACTCATCATGTTTGTCAGGGTTCACGTTACACTTTCAGCACGAAATACCACACACTTTAGCATTCAGTGCAAATAGGTTTGGTGTTATTTTGCTGTTTTAAAAGTTTTATTAAAGAATTTAGCAAATGTTCTGAACATTTGGAAACTGTTGGGAGTTTTTTGGGGCCTGTTTATTGGAGGAAATGGTATGTGTCTTAGTGTATTGTGTAATTTCTGGGGAGAAGCCATTGTTAACTGTTACCAGTTATTTATGTAGATGCAAGCAGTCTAAAAGTAAAGGACATAAATGTGCACGTAAATACAAATAAATTTACCTACAAAACAAGACAATGTATTTATGCATAGGCCACACAGTCAGGGTTATTTTCATTAGTTTATATGTTTATTTAGGGTTTTGAGTTCACTGCAGTTTCAGTTAACTTGAGGGTGCATTAATAGTCTTTGTTTTGTTTTTTGAAAAGTAACAGTTTTAGTTTAGATTTATTTCGTTTTTATTATGTATTATGATAAAGGCTGTGATAGCAGGTATTTCATAACAGTAAAATAAAATTAGCACAATAGAGAGAGCTCAGCTTGGCTCCAGCTTTCCTCAAAGACCAAACACAGAAGAGATCCACTTCTAAACTCATTCATGCACTATTTTTTTCAGTAATTCTATTTTATTTTAGTTATTTTCGCAGTGAATGTTATAAATCTGATTTAGCTTTTGTGTTTTTGACAACTGCGGTTTTTATTTTTTATTACAGTTAACAAGCAAATTTTTCACTGCTAGTTTTGTATAGTTTCAGTGAACTATAATAACAATGCACACTCTTAGTGTTGTAGGCTAGTCTTACTGCAATTAAATAGCAGCTCAAGTAGATGCAAAAGTAGCTACAAAAACACAAATTAAGTCAAAGACAAAAAAGTATCAGGTTAAACAGGCCTTAGGCCACAATGAAATCACTACATCTGTTGAAAACATGCCTAGTCACCTTTTACAGCGGTGCCACAATACTCACAAGCATGAGATTTTCTGGTTTAAATACTAGGAAAATAAATAAAATAGCTATATTTGTGTTGTAGACATAGCGACCCCTGGTTCCTATCACCACCACTGTAAAAACAGTTCAGACTCTACAATGATCAATTTCAGACCAAACCACTCTGAATGACACTGTTTTTGCCTCGCTGGTTGTAATCAAAGAAGATTATTTGCTTTACAGGAGAAGGCAAAAGCTTTCTTCACTTTCAATCTAACAGTATTTTATTCTAAGTCATTTTGGACTGGTTCTGTTGGTCAATGATATGGGAAAAAACCTTTGCAGTCTTTTTTGATAATTATTTTATTCTCTTTAACTCCTAATGTAACTCACCTGGTTGAGTTCACAAAGCCTTGAAGAGCATCTGAATGGGCGAATCAGGTGGATCTGATTAGTGCTGCACTAAAACTCAGCACAAACCTTCCAAGTCATGTACATATGCCAGTGTTTCCGAAACCCTGAACTGCACCCTGAGACAGTTTAGTGTTTTTCCATTCTTAAACAAACCACAGTAGGTGGACGCAGGTTTGTTAATTAGGTGGATGTTGGGGAAAGAATCACGCTAAACATTCATACTTGGGTTTGGGAAGCATCTTTTCAGAGTCTGAAGCACTGCGCACGCATACACACACCCACATACTCACACACGGCAGGCGAGAAAAGCACATTCCTGGTTCTGATGGATTGCTCACAGTCCATTTTCCACGGAGTGAAGATGAGAGAGGTGGTGACTGTCTGTCCACAGGGATTGATGGCATACTTTCCACCAAGAAGCTGGGGCATGGAGGACCCTCATGCTTCACATGTGTTCAGCCTTTAGAGTTCACTCAGTCAACCGTCTTAGTGATAGTACAGTTCTACAACAATCAGTGCTCAAAAATCCATATACTAATCATGATATTACAATTACACAATTATTTATGTTCTGCACTCTTAAAAAAAAAAGATAGTTCTTCAAGGGTTCTTCAGTAAAGACAATGGTTCTATGTAGAACCATGAACCAAGCTTGACATTGTAACAATATCAGAACCTTTTTTTGGTGCTAGACAGAACCATGTTCAAAAATATTCTATATAGAACCGCATACAACACGTTCTCCATCAATCTGAAGAATGATATCACCATGAAAAGAGCCCTTTAAGAATGCAAATGGTGCTTTGAGTGTTCATGGTTCTCTTTAGAACCATTGTCTATACAAAAGAATCCTTTGAGAACCATCTTTTTAAGTGGACAGTTTTTTAGGTCCACCTGCCTTTGGCCAACTAAACTACAGGTGCAAACTGTTGGCGACTGTAGCCCATCCGTTGCTGCACAACCATTATTGGTGACTGCAGCCCATCTGTTGCTGACCGCCACTGACCAGATATTATTTGGAGGTTGGAGGTTATGTCACTTTTGACATTTGTGTGGTTTTGTGTACCAGAAACAATCGTAATTCATTTTCACATGACCATTTTCCAAGCTCTCTTTGTCACTTAGAATTAAGCGAATTGTGCCTTTAAGAGTGATATATGTATGTATGTTTGTATGTTCTGATTGGCTGTCCTGTATTCGTGCTTAATTTAAAAAGTGTCAAAGTGTGAGTGGGCAGGGCTAAACTGCTGTAGGCTAAATAGGTGGATATATGTAAATGCATGACACCACAAAAATAGTGAATTCAGAATGGTAGCTTAAATTTCATATATGGACCATATGAACTGGGAAGTAAATTATACATTTTGAAATTACATACTACATTAAACATTAAACATTATTCATTCACAAAAGCGAGGAAGATTTGCGTTCCCATTATGTGGGCCCTCTAATATAATAATTATAAATGCATAATATCTGTTGAAATTAGAATTACCGTATAGTTTTTTTTTTACATTTATGAAATATAATTGCTGGAGACAACTTTAATGTGCATGCCCATTTTTATGGAATTTTTGGCATCTCAAATTTTAATTTAGTGGAGGGAGTGTTTGTGAAAGAGCGAAGGTGAGTATTCCTTCCAGATAGAGATGCGCTCCGTCATATTTTTAACATCAACCACATGTGAGACTGGCAGCCAGTTTGGCTTTCTCTCTCAGCCCCTCGTACCCCGTCCACTCAAAGCCTCTCACCCTACACTCTGAATCTTTTCATGTTAGTAGCCTTTTCCATAAGTGCTAGCTACTAATGGCCAAGAGCAAAAATTAGGCCTGTGAAAAAAAATATTTGAGAAGCAACAATGGAACAAAATGGAACAAAAGTTTTTAACACTACCTCAGTGGCATTACTTGTTTGATACCTGGGTGTAGTCAAAGACAACTATAGAAAAGAGCCTACCAAAGGAGACAGCCATATGAGTTTCTAACATAACCGTATATCTTGAAAAATGAATAGAATTTTGAATATAATGTACATGGCAAAAGATCACAGCCTAACTGAGGTTATAATCTTTACATAAGCAGAGAAATGTACAGAGCTATGTGCTAGCTTCACTGGCATTTGTTTGACAAAGGTAGCTATTGAGAGCCCATGCAGAAAAAGGTGCTTTGAAAATGAACACAGAAATGATAATAGTACACATAAATGAGTATACATCTGCAAACCTCAATTCTGAGTTAGGCCAGTATGTAAAATGCAAATAAAAAGAGAAAGTACTAATTGGTAAATCCACACTGACCTGTGTTTAAATTAAAGTTGTACAAAAATAGAGATAATATAAGACTAGTGACATGAAATTTTCAAAAAACATCTTATACAGGTGATGCAATCACGCTTGAGTTTAAAAGAAGCATCTAGAAAAGGCAGAGTCCTGAGCAAGGATGGTTAAGGCTCGCCACTTTGCCAAAAATGCATCAGCAAATTATCCAACAGTTTAAGAACAATGTTCCTCAATAAGCATTTGCAAGTATTTTGGGTCTTTCACACTCTACTGAGTGTAATATCATCTAAAGATTCTGAAAATCTGGACAAATATCTGTGCCTAAAGGAAAAGGCCAAAAACCCTAACAAAATGCCATTGACCCTCCATCCTTCACATGGCACTGCATTAAAAACTGGTATGCTTCTGTGATGGATATCACCATATGGGCTCTGGAATACTGCATCCACAGCAGAAGCCATATGTCAACAATGTCTAGAAATACCATTGACTTGTCAGGGCTCAAACTCATCTGAAATGGATTGATGGGACAATCTTTCAGATTGTTTTTGGAAATGATGGACATTGTGTTTTCTGGTCCAATTAAGAAAAGGACCATCCAGATTGTTTATAGTATAAAATCCACAGTCTGTGGCTGCGTAATCAGAGAATGTGGGTGTTAGACTGGCCTGCCTGAAGTCCAGAATTTTCTCCCAATAA
Organism: Piaractus mesopotamicus; assembly: GCA_023558415.1. NCBI lineage: Eukaryota > Metazoa > Chordata > Actinopteri > Characiformes > Serrasalmidae > Piaractus > Piaractus mesopotamicus. The sequence continues at coordinate 76,636 of JAILXH010265355.1, read as the reverse complement.
AAACCTATGCTAGATTATGAAGCACAAAATACAACAACGAAGGTCTCATTTGGTGGCACAGCTGAATATACATAGACAACAAAAGAATGCATCTCTGCAATATTGCTAAATTAAGAAATCTCTTAAATTAAGAAGTCTCTACAGGATGCAGAAAAGCTAATTCATGCCTTTATTACCTCAAGGCCGGATTACTGTAATGCTCTGCTGTCTAGATGTTCCAGCAAAAGCCTTAACAAGCTTCAGTTAGTCCAGAACACTGCAGCCAAAGTCCTCACAAGAACCAGAAAGTTTGACCATATCAGCCCAGTTTTATCAAAACTACATTGGTTGCCAGTTAAATTTCGCATTGATTATAAAAGTCTTTTACTGACCTATAAAGCTCTAAACAAACTCGCCCCTCAGTATCTAAGTGAACTTCTCTCTTATTATGAACCATCACACCTACTTAGATCACAAGGTGCTGGCTTACTATTAGTACCTAGAATTAATAAACTTACATCAGGGCGGAGAGCCTTCTCATACAAAACCCCCCAACTTTGGAGTAATCTTCCAGTCAGTGTTCGGGACTCAGACACAGCCTCAGTCTTTAAGTGTAGGCTAAAAACCGACTTGTTTAGTCAAGCCTTTGGTAGTTATTTTTTCCTGTTAGATAAAAGGTGCAGATCTGGGGGGTTCATGGACATAGAGTATTATGGTAAACTAGAAGTGTTGGTGCTCACATGCTCACTCAAGTTTGCTGATGGTGGAGTGGAGGGGCGCTGACATCTCAGGGAGCCCTCATGTCTTTGTTACCTTTCTGGCTCTCCCTTTTAGTGAGGCTGTAATGTAACTCTGTGGGTTTTCTTTTTCTTTGCCGAGTCGAACAGCTGCCCATTCTGTGTTGTCTGATGCTGTTGCTTCTTCTGCCTTGATCAGGTGCCCACTGCTCGCCAGCCTTCTGGACCGGTTTGACCACCACGGAGCGTCCTACTGTACAATGCTGTGCAGACCTCACCTGCAAGAAGTGACCTCTCTGAAGATACTGCTTACTGCTTGCTGCTGCTGCTACTGCTGCATAGACTCAAACTATTTAATTATATCCATTGCTTCCCACTGTTTTTCCTCGTTTGGAAAAACACTTTCATAGTTTATACTAACGCTGCTTGATATCCGGTGTCGATCAGAGGAGGATGGGTTCCCTTTTTTGAGTCTTGGTTCCTCCCAAGGTTTCTTCCTCTTGCCCTTAGGGAGTTTTTCCTTGCCACAGTCACCATTGGCTTGCTCATGGGGGCTTGGACCTAGATTTTTCTGTAAAGCTGCTTTGCGACATCACCTGTTGTAAAAAGCGTTAAATAAATAGACTTCGACCTGACTTGACTTGAATGGTGAAAAATTCCACTTTCAAACCTGGATCAATTTTGTCTGTTTAGTGCCCAAACAATTAAGTGCTGTTAAAGGGAAAGGTGATGTAACACAGTGGTAAACATGCTCCTGTCCCAACATTTTTTGTTTGGAATGTGTTGTAGGCAAGTTTGGAATGAGCATGTATTTACAAAAAACAGGAAAACTCATAAGGTACAAAATACTGTGTTTTTGTACTGTATTCTTCACTCTTTAAAAAGACAGTTCTTCAAGGGTTGTTTAGTAAAGATAATGGTTCTGTATAGAACTATGAACACTCATTTTACTGCTTAAATGGTTGTTTGCATGGTAAAATGTTCTTTAGGTTGAGGAGAATGTGTTGCATATGGTTCTGTATATAACCTTTTTGAAAATGGTTCTATATAGCATCAACAGAGGAACCAAAAGGGTGCAATAGAACCATTTTCAAAAGCATTCTACATAGACCCATATACAACACATCAATCTTGAAGAAACATTTTACCATGCAAATGATTCTTTGAGTTTTCATGGTTCTATAAAACCATAGTGTTTATTAAAGAACCCCTGAAGAAGGGCTCTTTTTTAAGAGTGGATTTAATACAGGTCAGACCAAATTTACTAATCATTAGCATTTCACATACTCTTCCAACTGTTTTGGAACTGAAGTTTGTAAATTAGCATTATTTTTGATAATCTAATTAACTATCTAAACTGTCAGAAAATTAGCATGTCTAGAAGTGTGCAGAAGTAGCAAAACTGGGGCATGTCCATATCTGCAGAATGGGAAAAAGAGAAACTATTACATACGTCAATAAGTTGTTTGCCAGGTTTGCTTGCTGGAGCTGAACTGCCCATAAGTTATGACTGTGACGCAGTTGTTTAGAGGGCCCATAACTTACATTCTTTCTGTATTTTATTTTTCCCTTCGATGTCTTCTTATGACGTTTGTGTGGTCTTTTGAGCAAAAAACAGTTATTCATTTTTACCTGACCCTTTTCCAAACACTCTTTATCCCTTATACTTAAACAGGCTGTTTTTGTTACTGTGCCGTTTTGACAAAACAGGCCGTTCCACCCGAAATCCGTAGCAAAACAGTGCACAACATTTTAAGACTGAACGTGCCCCTGGTATATGTAAATGGTCTCTGTTCTGACTGGCTGCCCCGTATTGTGCCTCATTCGAAAAACACTCCTTATAAATTTCATGTGAATGGGTGGAGCTAAACCGCTAAAGGCTGAATAAGTGGACATATTTAATTCAATGTTTTTCATGACATCATAAAAACAGTGAATTCAAGGTGGGCCACTTTGCAACTTATTTGCCGTACATTGACTCTTTGGACTGAGGAGAAAATGGTATGTTTTGAAACTTCAGCAATGTTTACATACCACAACAAACTCATTTCAAAAAAGCAAGCAAAATTTGTTTTTCATGATATGGGCCTTTAGGACTAGTCTGATCTCTCATGTAAAAGGAAAATAACATGAAACCTGCCTGTACCTTTCTGGATTTTAGAATAATATAAAGAAAGACATTAGAAAAGAAACTGCGCTTTGTGTTCTTATGCCCAGGGGTCATACTGTCTACCATTTATAGTGAAAGGGCTCCACCTTGTGTAAAAAATCAGCAACTTTGCACGTTCTCCTTTAGACATTGTCACGTTTTTCCATTATTGCTTGTCCACAGAAAAAAGTGTGCTTAAAAAAGGATTCTTCATTTTTTAACAGTTGATTGTATGACACATTTTATATCAGTAACCAAAGGTGGAATGTCAGAACGTAAATATTGTGAGCATTTCAAACAATGGCTAGTTATACAGGGTTTCCAAAAGAAAGTTTGGTGAACTGAAATGGCCACTAGTGTGCCACAGTGTGGACTATATATTTAATTTAATGAGGAATTCCTCTGATATTTTAAATGTTCTGCATAATTCAGTGTTTGAGATGTGAACACAGTCATAAAAAGTGGTTTGGTGTGAAATGGTGCATTGTAGAAGCTCAGATTTCTTTATAGTGGTGGTGGTAGGAACCAGGGATTGCCATGTCTACAACACATTATAACCATTTTATTGGCATATCCAAAACCACCAGTGAATCTACACGTGTCTTCTGAGTTTTAATATGGAATCTTGATGCTAGTAAAATAGTGGAAGAAAAAATATGTTTTTTGGGGGGACTATTTTGCCTCACAACATCCTGCACGTATCCCTCCACCCTGAGTATATTGCTTTAAAAATACTTCTTAGTCCTTTTCAAGCAGAATATCTGTAAACATCACATGTAATAGTTTTATGTGATGTAGATATTAAACACCATAGACGTCTGGTACCGATGAACAATTCTGAATAACTGAATAACATATTAAGCATTTGATTATACAGAAATTTTCATTCATGTTCTCGTTTAAGTGTACCGAAGCCAACTGCTTTTGGATCACTCTCTTACACTACACATCCACACAATGATTGTATCCTCAATGTATCACGTTTTTATGTTTCTTGGAAAATATATATCCCTTTATATTTATGTACACTCTTTTCTTTAGTAAAGAACCATAAGTTAATCCTTAAATGCTTAAATGATTGTTTGCATGCTGAAATGGTTCATCAGATTGATGGAGAATGTGTTGTATATGGTTATATAAATAACCTTTTAGGAAATTGTTCTATACAGCACCAAAAAGAGTTCTGGTATTATTTAGATGTCATGCTTGTAATGAGAAGATCCCTTTCTGGTGCTATGTATTTTCAAAAATGTAAAGAACAATTTCGCTATGTAAAGAACCATTTAAGCATGAAATGGTTTTATGTAGAACTTGGTTCTAAATAGAACCATTACCTTTACTAAAGATGCCTTAAAGAACCATCTTAAGAGAGAAGGCCATTTTTGAACAAGTCCTGTCTTAAAGAAAAGGTCATCCCCACACCTCCGCTGGACACTATTATTGGCCTTTCTGTGAGGATTACTTGTATTTTACTATCAACTACAAAACAGTGTTTGCATTTCATTTTTACACATTAGGTCCCTCTGTCACTTTTTTCTTTCCTTAATTTTGTGACAGAAAGTTGAATTTAAGGTGGAACAGAAAAACTCGAACGAGAAGCTGACAGATAGGAAGCCAATTTCAGCTTCGTGTTGGGATGTTCATCTAATTTCGTGACACAATTTAAGAACGATATTCTCTTCTGCTGCTAGTTTTGCCTCAAGTAAACTGACCTTTACTTAGTGAACACGTTAGCTAAGTTAGCTCCATAATATTAAGCTCGAGGTTGACTGACATTAGCTTCGCTTTCATTAATTTGAAGATTTGTTTTCACTTTTTTGGAAGGGAGATACAGAGCTAGTTACATAGTATTACAATGCAAAATAGTTTTATTTTAAATAATCACAAAGCCATAGCTAACCTGCAGGCTAATTAACGTTAGCTTAACGATTGAGTTTTGGCTTGGCTAGGTTGCTAGGTGAGCTAGCAGTTCATAATAGAATTGGATGTGTACGGGGCTTAGATTTATAAATAAAATGTAAACCGTGTGTTCGTAAATACAATAAATCGTATGGAAATGAGTAATACGGAAATAGTCATAGTTGAAACTATAATTAGCCAGCTTCTGGGTTTGAAGCGTGGCGTCACGGTGGCCGAGAGGTTAAGGCGTTGGACTCGAAATCCAATGGGGTTTCCCCGCACAGGTTCGAATCCTGTTCGTGACGACTGAACGTTTTCCCCTTTTATAACACAATTATTAAATCAACATCTGGGTGTGATTCACACAGCAGCATTTCTCATTAGCTTTATTTCGAGCTTTATTAAAACTTCACCTTCTCCTCTCCCACACACTTAGAAAATATTGTTCTTCAGTAAAGGCAACTATTTAGAACCGTTAGTTCTGTGTAGAACCATTTCATGCTTAAATGGTTCTTTGCGTGGTGAAATGGTTCTTACTGGTAATTGGCTTAATAGTTACCATTACAGACCACTGGTTTCCTACAGAAAACCTTTAGATCCCACTGGGAAACCATCCAATGTATCTATTATCAGTCTCAGGGCACCATTACAGTCCTTTACAGGGTGTCCACCCATTTTTCAAAATTTCTGCTTAATTAAGTCATAGATATGTAAAAGGTCATTCAGAGTGGTTTGGTGTGAAATGTTTTTTTTTATATATATATATAGAATGTTGATGATGGGAAAATAATGGAAAATCTGAAATAATAAGTTTTCTTTGGCCACTATTTTGCCTCACAACGCCCTGCATGTATCCCTCCACCATGAATGTTTTTTTTCAGATAGAAATCTCAAAACTACCATAAAACAACATCAAAGACATCGAACAGCGTATTCATAACCATTTAATGTAATAACTTTCTGTGAGGAAGTGAGCTTTCAGAGGTGGATGTCTAGTTCCTAGCACCACCTCTGCAAACAATTCTGTCTTGGTACGTTCCTGTAGAACGGAGCCCTTCACACCAAACCACTCTGAATTAAGTTTATATCTCAACAACTGAATTATTCAGAAATGTCGAACAACTGGTGGAATTCTCTTTCAATGAAAGCCTTGTTTGAACTGAATTATCATATTTCAGTTTATTATAGTGTGGTGTGAAACAAAGTCAGTAATTCAGAATATGACCGAAAGCGAATCAGCAGCGATCAGCGGTTAGGATTTCGTTGGAACGGAAAATATTTCTGATGTATGCAATCACATCATATTGCACAACGTCCACAATGAGGAAATAAAGGGTGTGCGGGTATTTCCTTTCCATGTGGACACATTCCTCATTCTGTCCAATCAGACATCGACATCGCGGCACGCACCAACGCGTTTCTCTTTTGTTCTTCTTGTTAAACAGATATGTCACGTCGACGTTTAAGATTTGACCACTCTTGCACGTTGAATCTTTAATGTTTGACGTGTAATTAAATACGCTTTGTATGTGAGAAAATCTCGTGTTCAGAGCGACTAAGCTCACATGTATCCCCCACCCCTTCTGTAGCGGAATAATGGAACAATCCAACTTGTATATAAGCAATACCGAACACACGTTGGCGTTATTCTGAGTTTTTTTTTTTTTTTTGTCTTTTTTCTGTTAGGGAGTGAGGGTGCAACTGGCAGTAAATGTCAAAGTCTTTTTTTCCTAGGTCAGGGTTGAATATGATTGTATAATGCCTCACAAATAGAAACACAGGTTGAAAATAATAAACCTGAACAGTTTTTATGAAGGCTTGACGTTACCGATGCCAGACTTTTTTGGGGTTTTCTGTAAAACAAGTAACGCTAGTTGGCTGCTTCTTTTGTGTTCGAGGGCGTTATACAGCTAGCAGTTAACGTCGTTTAGAGGATGATTTAAAAGCAGCTTCTTTTTTTTTTTTTGAGCGGACTTTGAAAGTTTAGCTCGTTAGCAGTCTTTTGTGGCTGCTTCTCCACCTTCATTGTGTGGATTCGGTAGAGAAGTGCCCAGCTTTAGGTTGGCTCGCTATTTTCTTAAGAAAACGAGTAAACAAACACTGATACGGGCTAATTTTTTAAAGACTTTTTTTTTTTATTTTTATCCGTGTTCAAATAGCGTCCGCTTTCTTCCTTCCTCAGCAAAAGGAAGCCAAGGGTCTGAACAGCACATTGACAAAAGTGTTTGGCTAGGCTAACGTTTAGTGTGTGGAGGAAAATAGATTGCCCCCCTTTCATATGACTTAACTTTGTAAAAACACAAGTCCTGTCGAATTAATTTAACGTTTAGCAGTTCCTAAAAGATACGTAGTGCTAACTTCAGGAAAGCACAGGGCTAACCACACCGAGCTAGCCCCTTTAGCCACTTACATACGGGCTGTTAAGCTCGCCATAGGTATTCATTCGAGGTAGGGTTAATATTTTTTGCACATTTTTTGTTCTTTTTGCCTTTTTTAAACCAGCTAACACGTTAGCTGTGCCGAATGCTGCTTGTAGCCTTAAGCTAGCCCTCTGCTAGCCGCTCCCCTCAGACTCAGAGATGTCGAGTGTTTCCAGCGAAGCGGTGATCTTAATCAAAGACGTAAAGCCGGGATCGAAAAATCTCAATATCGTTTTTATAGTTTTGGAAATAGGTAAGTTTATGTAAACCACCCAGCGTTAATGTGCCTCTCATTCTCATGATAAACTGGCTAAAAAGCTACGAGTTTCCTATTCGCCAGCTTCTTGTTCGAATTTTCCCGTTCCACCTTAAATCGTGCAGCATTTACGTTCTGGCGCCGGCGGGTACTGCTGTAACTGCTGTGCCATTTAAGGTGGAACGGGAAAATTCGAAAGAGAAGTTCGCGAATGAGAGGCTTAAAGCGCTTCTCCTTTTTCCTACTTCTTAAAGAGACAGTGTTGTGCCGTTTGGATGACGCTTGAGTACTTTGGGGAGTTATTTTTAGCTTTTCTGTGCTCCTCGCTGTTAAAATGCGAGTCAGCCACGGTGTGTGCTTTCGCTTTTCCAGGTCGGGTTACCAAGACAAAGGATGGTCATGAAGTGCGCTCCTGTAAAGTGGCCGATAAAAGCGGCAGCATCGCCATCTCTGTTTGGGATGAACTGGGCAGCCTCATCCAGCCAGGGGACATTATTCGCCTTACACGAGGGTAACGCTGCCATTTTTCCCCCCCTTTCATTCCGCACTTTTCTTTTGTAGGCTTAAATGGGAGTCGGGGTTTTGGTGTGAAATGGTTCGTTGTAGAAACTTAGTCTTTAGTGGTGGTGATAAGAACCAGTGGTCGCCATGTCTACAACACAAATTTTATTTACTATCCAACACCACCGGTGAACCTGCACGTGTCTTGAGTTTTTATATGGAATGGTGGTGGTAAAATAGTGGTAAAACTGTTTTTATTGGGGACTTGTCTTAACACCCTACAAGTATCCCTCCACAATGAATGGATTTTAAAAGTACATCGTAGCCCAAATGTTCCTAAAAACTATTATAAAAGTCTCATATTAGGCAGCATTCCTAATGATTTCTTGTAATAACTTTCTGTAAGGGAGCTTTTTTCACCACCACCATTGTAAACAATTCAGACTCAAATTTCTCTAACTGAGCATTTCACACCAAACCACTCTGAATAACTGTTTACATCTTAACAATTGACTCTGAAAAATTTAGAAAAATCAGTGGAATTGCTGTTTAAAGCTAGGCTTTAAAGGTAAAGGAATACAAGTGTTGGAGTACATACTCAGAATGCAGAAATCAAGTATCTGTTCAGTCCAAATTTTGAATAGGCAGTACTCGGAATAGTTACTAATTCAAATTAGGATGCATACCCAGTAAATAAAGTCTTCAAAAGAGATACCACTGGTGTCTATTTTAATCTGAACAGGGTGTGTAGAACTATAGAGGGCCATTTTTTTGTAAAAAAAAATTATAATGGTATGGAATTGTTTGATGCCCTGTATTAATAATAATAATAATAATAATAATGGTTGCTAAAACATTACCTTGGCTTAACATAAGGTTGTACAAAATAGAGGGTTAAATAAAATAACGGTCCAAAAAAGGATGGAATAGTTAATGGTCTTTTGATGGAGGGGCTCAATTAATGGTTTCATTAAACACTGGATCCTGAGTAACTTAAATCCATGTGATTTGTTATTTGTCCAAGCTGTGGACTAAAGCAGGTGATGAGAGGGGGGAAATGTTTAATTTTTTGTAATTTCTTTTAAATGCTAAGCACATTTCATGGCTCATGTTGAGTTACCTTACTTTGAAACTAGTAAGTGTGGAACAGTGTAGATTAGAATTTCTCTAATATGCCTTGTTACTATGTATTCGGAGGACATTACTTTGTATGTGTTGTACTGGAGTATGTAACTAAATACCATTAGTGTGTTCAGTATTTGACCATCACTGTTTTTACTAGGTATTTTGCACAGCCCTGCCCAAAACAGACCACATGCCTTCCTCTAGGAACAAGTCATTTCCTTTCTTCTTTAATGTTCCTTTTAAGTACCATGCAGTCACAGTTATGTCTACAAACTTGTTTAGTACCCAGTACATTCAGGTTTTAACTGTGTTGTAGTTATGCCTCCATTTGGAAGGGATGCCTTACCCTGTACACTGGACGAGGTGGAGACCTGCAGAAAATTGGAGAGTGAGTAGAACATTAAAATAGAACTACATGGTTCAAGTTTGGTGTGTGTAATAACGGTCATCATTTAATTCTCTTTTCAGGTTCTGTATGGTATACTCCGAGGTTCCTAATTTCAGCGAACCAAATCCAGAGTTGCTAGCCCAAGCCAACCAGCAGAATAAGACGGTAAGGTTATGTTATCCCTTTAGACAGCAGTGTAAACTGAATGGTTATGGACACGCACTTGGATGGCCGTTAAGGTCGACTGTGACAGTGGTTTGAAATGGTTCCAGTTATAAAACTGGTCTGGTTTCTTGTCTCTGTTCTCATTAGGGTAAAGAACAGCAAGGAAATTCTCCACCCAATCAAAATGTGGGTACTCCTGTTCAAGCAGGTAAGCAGTCCTAACATAACCTTCAGGAACAGTCGGTAGCATGTAGAAAGGATCAAGATGGTCTTTGTGCTTTTGCAAATGAGCAATAAGTGTAGCACTGCACTGTGTCAGATTCTACATAACTCTAGCTCTCCACAGCACTGCAGAGATGGCTTTCCATTTTTATCCTATAATAATGAACCTTGGCTACCTTGCTTAAGTTGTTAATTGAAGTAAATAAGCTCTGTAGTGCTAGGACGACCCCTGAGGTAAACGGATTTGTCGTGCTAGACTCACCAAAACACCCTTTGATTCACAGGAAATGGTGCCCCTGCACCTCCTAACTTCGGGGCTCCAGGAAGAACAAACGGACGTGTTCCTGGCAACGGTCCCCCTCCTCCAGTGACTGTAGGGGGACCTCCGGCCCCTCCCAAACCATCTGTCACCATCAGCAATGGCAGGGACCCCCGACGTGCTTCGAAGAGATGAGACACTGATTGCAAAACCACTGTCTCCACCCCTCCCAACAGCCCCTCTGTGCACACAAAGCTTGAATATTTCTGCAATGTAACTGCCAATCAAGGGATGCAAAATCTTAGTCAATCTGTTGGATGTAGACTTTGGCCTCTTATTTCACCTAGGACTTTATTAGCAAAAATGGCTAATGGTTTCTGAAGAACAGTTATGCCAATTTTATTTTATTTTTTTTTTTATTTTATAAATCGCCCTCTTCTTTGTGTAGTGCAGGACTCCCTATATGCCCTTCTGCATCCCTTCCTGAATTGTGTTTGAAACTATACACCCTACTTGAACACTTGATGCACTTTCTTCAATTAATTTATAGTAAACACATTACTGTCATGTAATTCAGGAATGGTTGAAACTGCTGTTTGCAAATAGGCAGGTATAAACTGGTGGCTGCCTTTTTTTTTTTTTTTTCCCCCTCATGGGTTTTTGCCCTTTGGCCAAAAAAAGTACCAAAAGTGACTGTGTGAAAGCGGTGATAGTTTGACACATAGGTTTATTTAATTAGGAATAAAACTAGAAATTAACAAACTGTGTAATCCTGGGCTCTGTGTTTGTCCTGTCTCCCACCACACATGAACACAAAAAGGCTGGCCTATAACTCTGCGAGCCCATATGGGTGTGTGACCATAAGGTGATGAAATGGGAGTATGACTTGACAGTTATGGCAGGCAGACACAAATGTAATACTCTGTTTACCATTGCCTGTGGGCACTGGACCTTCTACTGAATAGTCCAATGAGTCAGCAGGCATCCTTTTCCATGAAATCTACTGGAAGACTCCACCCACACAAACATGAGCAACACTAGAATATTTGTCCCCAATACAGTATCACTAAGCACAATAGGCCAGCAATTAAAATTATAAATGCTAAATAACAGCCACTGCATTGCTTCCTTTTCTTCCCTTGAACATACTAAAAGTGCTGAATCATTACATTCATGATTCATAAGAATACTCCTTCATGTGATATGTGAAAGTTGAAATACCTGTCTCCTGACTACTTGATAAACCAAAGATGGGGTCAGGTGCTGCATTTTGGCCTTTTGTGACTAACACTATTGCATGTAATTTTCATGTACAGGCCACTGACTAAAATAAAAAGATATTAACATGATATCAAATACATTTGTAACAGGTACAGAAAATTCATGAGGCAAAAACACTGCACTTCTTAATGTATAATTGAGATAGAAAGATACTTTACATGATATATGAAAATTAACATTTTCAAATTATATTTGAATATATTATCAATATAGTTGAAAATTGTGGGTTGTTTTAAATGTCTATCTATTAATGATAGAAATACCTTTTAAAAGATGTTGAGATCTATTTTTTATATTTATACTAAAAATTAAGAGGGTTCCATAAAAACATATTCCAAATGTAAAGTGCCACTGTGATACACCTGATCAGAAACATTCACATTAATGTGTTACACATATTTCTTAATACTGTTGCAGGACACAGTTTTACACTGTATGTCTGTAAAAAAAAAAAAAGATTTGTTGTAAAAGCATCGCAATTACATTCGCACGCTGTGCAACGTCTTCCAGAACTCCCCAATATCCTGAGACAGAGCTGTCTCAGCCAGTCCCTTGCACTCAAGCGGTGTGAAACCCACCAAGGCTGTAACTTTGGTAGCCATCCCATGTCGGCCAGCCAACTCCGTTACACGGGCAGTGATTAGTGAAGCTGGGGCATGATAGAAGTTCTGACCTCCAATGTTGAACGCTGGCCATGGCTCCATGCCAGCAGCCAGATCAGATGTAGGGCCTTCTGGAACACTTTCTACATTGCAAGCAATTTCTATAGTACCCTCATGGGGCAGGGCCATGACCTGGACACCCTGGATACCCCCTGGACTGGACTCTCGGATGGCTGCAGCCACACCCCGGCCTATGGCAAGGTCCTGGGTATCGATGGTTACATTGCAGTTCATCACATAAGGGCTGGCACCAATACCTACAGAGAGTGAATCAAGGTTTTAGCGATGAACACGCAAAGGTTTTACCTTCCTGTAGCTTTCACTTCTAACTCAAACCTAATATACTTCTTTCACCTAATGAAGGACCTGTGAAGGCAATACCTAGATGGATCAGGTGGTGTCGATTAGGGTTGGAGCTAAAGTCTGCAAAACGGTAGATTTCCAGAGGCAGGTGGCCACTACTCTAATCCAGCGGTCACCTCTTGGAGATTTACCTTCCTGCAGGAAGGTATCCAAATGTAACACACCTGATGAATCTAATCTAAAGATTTTCTGACTACAATATTGAGGTAGATCAGATGAGGTCTATTGTAGATAGGGCTAAAGTCTGCAGGAAGGTAGATCTCTGGGAACAGGGTTGGTGCTCTACTCTATAATCAAGCCAATTCTCTTCAGAAAGGAAAGCTGATCTCTGGCAGGAGAATCAGGGAGCAGTGCAGGGAAGATATTTACACATCTAACATGACTGAGCTAAAACAGGTCTTCTGAAGTATCTGAATATTATAACCAAAGAAGGGCATTACTTCTCACCTGTTAGTCCATATTGTCTTGTAGGTTGTGGTCCAATGTCTGGCTGAATGGCAGCTATGTTTGAAACCTTCCGGAACCATCCCATCTCCTTTCTCCTCTGAGCAAGACCGCGGCGCAGTGGTACATCCGCCCAGCCAAAGAAAAATGCACTGGTGCCTAGCACTCGTTCGGTGAGAGCAGCAGCTAGAGCTGAGCAGGAAAAATGGCAAGACAAAGGCATAGACATTCACTAAACCAGTGGTCACCAACCCTGCTCTTGGAGATCTACCTTCCAGCAAAGTTTAGCTCCAACTGTAATTGTCCCTCCAATCTCAAAACGTTGTGCACCGTTTTGATGGGTTGATCGTCGTCACATCAACACCATGCAAATCGGTGTGCAACAGGCTTTGAAGTACATTTTCTCTTATTTGAAGGGTGTGTCAGAGATGTTACCCAATCAGCCGTGACGTATATATATAAACTCTGCCATATTAAAACGGCAATGCACGCAATGGATTGTAATAAAGTCCTCTACAAATGCAGCCGCTGCAGCTTGGTGTACGCAACCTCTGAAGATGTTAAGACAGAAGTTTCTCGTAAGTACACATTTTTAAACCCATTTCATCAGACTCTGAAAATGCTTCAAAAATGACACCAAGAAAACATTTTGTCGGGGGTGAACACAGCCCAGATCTACCTGAATACTAAAAAGTTTTGATTGGATTCATCAGGTGTGTTAGATTTGGGTTGGAGTTGAAATCTACAGGTACGTAGATCTCCAGGAGGAGGGACACTGACCACTGAGTTAAACCGATGAGGCACAGACACACTTGACACAATGCACTGTCTTACCTTGGGCCTCCCTCCCACAATCCTTCAAATCCACCTCTTCTCCAAGAGGGTAGAGGGGTATGAGGTCCACAGCTCCCAGGCAGGGATGAACACCTTCATGCTCATTCATATCAATCAATGAGCATGCCTGCTCACATGCGGAAAGAACTGCCTCTTCTAATACAGTACAAACCACAAATATGGATGATTGTTGAAGACATCTCAGCGAGTGAAAACATCCTAAATAGCCAATCTAATATTTCTCATAATGACTGCTGCATGAATAATACAAGATTATTGAACTTATATCTATTTTTTTCTTTTAGTACTTTTATCTTATGAAAGTATCTTGTTACATTGACAGATCATTCTACTTGTTTTATGCATTTTTGTTCTTGAAATAAGCAAAATTATCTGCATCATTTCTCAAAAACAATAAGCAAAATAAGCTGCCAAGGAAATACGACATTCACTAAAAAAATACTTGAAACAAGTAAGAACAGAATGCAGAATGTCCTTTTCTTTCATCAATAATATATTGCCAGTGAATGCTATTGTATCATCCCTTCACACTGCACAAAATGAAGTCTTAGCAAGTGAAAACATCTTAAATGTAGCTAATATATCCAATATGTCTTATAATGAAATTGACGTAGGAATATAAGATTATTCAACCTGTTTCTAGACATTTTTCATTTAAGTAATTTCACCTAGTGAAAGTGTCTTATTTTAATGGCATCTAAATTTACTTATTTTAAGAGATATTGCTTAGAACAAGCAAAATTATCTGCCAATGGAATAATACATTTGCATAAGATAAAATTACCTAAAACAATTTTTAAAAAGTCTAGAAATAAGTGAAATAATACTACAAAATTCAATACGATAAAACTGAAATAACAGTTTTATCGTCTACATTTAAGATGTTTTCACTTGTTTGGATTTAATTTTTGGGAGGTGTATAACATAAATGTCTGCCACAGAATTTGTCCAAGATTTTATTTGCAGCATGTCATGTGGACAGACGTACAATAAAAGTGCAAGTTTACTGTAAGCTGTGCTCAAACTGCAGTCTTGTACGTATGCTTTAAGCATTTTCCTTAGTGATGTACTACTGAGTGAAACATGGATTCTGACCCAGCTTTTCTCAGTGATAACTAGGAGTGGTGTGAGTGGCAGGTGAGACATGAAAAACCCTTAAAGAACATGGTTTGAAGAACAATGTTAAACATAAAGAACCCTTGAAGAACATGGCTTAGTAAAGGCAGTGGTTTTATGTAAAACCATGAACACTCAAATGACTATCTGCATGTTTAATTGGTTCATTGTATGGTGAAACGGTGAAACGGATGGAGAATGTGTTGTATATGGTTTTATATAGCACTAACAAGGGTCCTGCTATTGTATACAAGTTTGACATCTTAACAAAAAAAAATGATATTATCCAGTAACATTAGTTTCTCTGCCTGGTGATATACTCAAAAAACAGATGTTTTAGACACAAGCAAAAGTCATTAGATTTTGATAAATGTTTATGAGAAAAGAAAAATTGTGCTCAATATGATCAGGAACATGAACTAACAGGAACTAACAAGGTCAGAAAGGTCATTTCAGGTTGAGTTAACACATTCAGACAACTTACTGATAAGCTCAATGCTGGCCACAATCGTGATGACAGATCGGTTGTAGTCATAGTCACTGAAGATATTGAGAACTGTTGTGCCCTTCCGTCTTCCTCCTGAGTTAATTCTCACAAAGATTGACAATGTTAAGATTAGAAATGTTGGAAAGGTTCGCAGTCTTTCTGTTATTGCTAAATAGTAGTACATTAACCTCACCATGATCATCAGTGATAGCTGCTCGGGCCACCTCCTCCACTAAACCTCTCTGCCGGGCCTCAGAGATGTTAAGAAGACAGGCAACCAGACGTCGACCAAGAGCAGAGGCCATTTCTACAACAAAGGATAATGTGATTTACTTTCAAAGTTGTTCTATTAATACATTTAAATGCCAAGAAAGTGACGAAGTTAAAGGGGAATTCCACTGATTTTCCAAAATCTCTGCATAATTCTGTTGTTGTGATGTAAACAGAGTGTTTTGGTGTGAAATGATTCATTGTAGAGACTCAGATTTCTTTACAGCGGTGGTGATAGGAACCAGGGGTCGCCAAGTTTACAGCACAAATATTGCCGTTTTATTCACTGTCCAAACCCACCAGTGAACCTACACGTGTCTTCTGAGGTTTTATATGGAATGTTAATGATAATAGAGGAAAATCTGAAAAAATATACATACAAAGGATGGCACTGCAGTGCTGAGAATGATCCTCCACCCAAATAATACCTGTTCTTTGGTGGTCTTGTGGGTGTCCTGACCATTGAAGAACAGAGCGAAAGGGGGCTAACAAAGAATGCAGAGAAACAGACGGGCTGTGTGTAAAAATGTGTTGCTTGTTGGTGCTGGAAGAATTTGGGGAAAATTAAAGCAACATTATGGTAACATTTAAGGTAACAATTTTACCTTAAAACAGCTTCAAAATATTTTTGAAGGTACACCGACTTATAATAGGAAGAATGGCATCTCTGTCATTGCTGTTCTGAGCCCGGAATGCCTGCTACAGAGCTATGTAACTTTGGAGGAGCGGGCACTAAAGCTTTCACGAGAACTGTGTAACACTTTACAGCACTGTGTCACAGCTGTTGTCTTCAGCTAGCTATAAGAAACTAGCTTGGTATTCCCAGCATGGACATCATGGCAGAGGCTGCTTAGAGACCACAGAAGACACTGTTTGAGGTCGCAAGGAAGAGAAAAAAAGTGAGTGACCGAGCAAGAGACCAGACAAGAGCAAATCTCGGACTGGCTTTTACTTGTTGGCAAGAGCTGGAAGAGATAAAAGGATGCAAGACAGTCTCACGGCTAACGGGAAAACAACGAAAATCCAACAGCAGAGTGCACGTCACTACCAATGTTATTTGTGAAAGACTGCGATGTACACTGTAACTCTTCCCATCCCTGTCTCAGTTTTGTAGTTTTTCCGGATGTGTTGTATTGTGTTAATCACACTTACTTTTGCTTGGAAAGTTATGGCACGGGCAAATCTGTCGATATTTTTTAACCATTTCAAGTCTCTTTTTTTGTATTTTGACAGTGTTTTTGAGGAATATACACCGATCAGCCATAACATAAAAAACAACTCCTTGTATTTACACTCTGTTCATTTTATCACCTCCACTTACTATATAGGAGCACTTTGTAGATCTACAATTACAGACTAGTGTTAGTCCCCTTTTATCCTGTTCTTCAAAGGTCAGGACCCCGTATAGGTCCACCACAGAACAGGTACAATTTGGGTGGTGGATCGTTCTCAGCACTGCGGTGACACTGACGTGGTTGTGGTGGTGGTATTGTGTTAAAGCCACTTTTCCACTGCATGGTACGGTACGGCTCGACTCGACTCTACTCGCTTTTGGTACCAGCAACTTCTATGGAGTTAGTTTGGTGCCAAAAGCGTCAAATAAAATTCTAAAATCCACAAAGCGGTTTCTCTGCATGTTACTTGCATTTGCACCTTACCAGTGAAACACCCTGCGGCCCATGCATTCACACAGATACACGTCAGATTAACAACCTCTCGTCGTCAGAGTCTAAACTTTTCTGCAGATTTACAAATCACACACGTCGCCGCTGCACTTACACATGCACATCTGCACATGCTTTGTATGTCAGACCTATGACGGGCCCCAACGACTGCGCATGCGCACATTTCATATTAGTGTTGTTCACGAACGAGTCGACTCTTTGAACCGGAACTTTTAGGCGTTTGGAGCCGACTCGTACTGAGGAGGCTTTTTTTGGTAAATTAATACAAAAAATAGATTGATTCGCACGTTCATTAAAAGGGCATTCCACCATTTTTTCAAAATTTCTGAATTTGCGGCCACCTAGAGCCCCTATTAGCCAAGGGCCCCATGAAAATACAGTTTAGATATACTGCACGTGCTGATGTTAAATAGCCTAGTCTAAAATGTATATACATTTTGAAAACAGCTCTTATTTGTGATTTTTCAGTAATTTCAGCACAGCCCCACCTCCTGGACATGGTTAAAATGGTCTACTCCATGTTGTTACTTGAAGACACAACCTCATAAAGACAGACTGGAATGAACAAGGTGATTTACATTTCAGTTTCATTTGAATTTTGCAACTGATATGCTTCCATACAGCAGTACATATTGCTAGTGTTAATGTTAATATAAAAAGCTTTGTTGAGATAATTACTCAAAAAAGTAATCTGTTACAAGTTGCTAATTACTTCTCTCAAAATGCTATGGGATTATATTACTTATTACTTCCTGGAAAAAGTAATCTAACTACTCATGACTTCTACTCTGTACCAAATTATTTCACTACACTGGCAGATACTTTTGCTTGTTTCATGAACATTTCCTAAAATAAGCAAAATGATTTGCCAGACTAGTAAGATAATTTCACATAATAAAATTAAATGTCTAGAAATAACTTAAATACTTGTATAATATTCTTACAACAATCTCTAAATAAGCAATATTAGATATAACCACTAGATTTAAGATGACTTCATTTGCCAAGATAATTGTTTTCTTTGTGTACAGTTGGGGGGCACTTTTGCCTAAGGCCCCAGAATCACTAAATTTGCCTGTTTTTGAGTAGCTACAGATTACAGTGATATGATGATAAATTCATAGATGATAGGATTTTAGGATATCAGGTAGCTTGACAAATGATTACAGCTGATTAATGTTTCAACACATTTTACTGTCAGAATTCACACAATTTCACATATTTCACATGATGAGGCTGCTTAAGAGAGCTTGAAGTGATGTACTGAGAAAATCATTACTGTAATCAAAATTGAATAATAAACCATTATTAGCCAGTTAAACAGATTTAAAAAAAAAAAAATTCCTTCCAGAGCAGCTGAACATTATCTATTTTCTCTCTCTATATGGCTGAACTTGACTTATTTGCCAGTTTCTCATCTGATTTTTTCATTCCACCACAAATGATGCAGTAGTACTGAATGTAACTGCAGCACCATTTAAGGTGGAATGGACATTCTGAATCAAAAAGCAGACAACAGTTTGTAAAAAATATAGTTTACTACTGTTTTTTGTTTTCTCTCCTTGTACTGTTTTAAATATGTGTATGTTGGGACCCTAATCATGGAAAAAATTAAGAGTTCTTTAGAGTGCAGAGTAGTGCACTGTAGAAGCAGACATTCATATCGCCGGCTGGTGAGCAGCACTGGATTATAGTAAAGCTGGTAAACAAACAAACTCAACACGTTTCAGTCAGAATGTGCCCTGAATCGAAGCCCGTTTCTGCCATTGGAGAAAAATATGTAGCCAATTGGTAAGTCATGAGAAAGTTTCCCATAATCATGACTTCTTATCGCATAATTCTGACTTATTTTCTCATTGTTATGACATAGCATCTCATAATAATGACTTAGCATCTCATAATTATGACTTACTTTCTCATAATTATGTTGTAGCATCTCAGAATTATGACTTACATTCTCATTATTATGACATAGCATTTCACAGTAATGAGATTCAAACTTATAATTACGACTCAATATCTCATAATTAAGACTTAGCATTGCATAAAATTGACTTAATAACTTCTCATATTTAAGAGAGAATCTTAATTTATGACATACTAAATCATAGTAATCCTAACTATGAGATAATACGTCATAATTATGAGTATTGCGTCATAGTTATGGAAAACTTTTACTTACCAAATGGCTATATTTGTCTCTCCAGTGGCGGACACGGGCTTGAGCTGATTACATGCAAAGATTTTTGCCAATCCGACTGGTTATACTCCGATTATAGATGAAGACTGAGGTGTTTATATGCACACCCTCCAGAACAATCTGATGGAAAATCTCCGTTTACTTGCACACAAGTAACATACGTAGAGCATCGCTTAGTGTAGACGTTACCATGACAACGAGCAGCAAGTGATTATTTACAGGATTACCCACCTCGTTCAATCGGACAGAAACTGTGTTCCGAATGGCCTCAATACTACTTGTCGACTAGTCTATTCCGATTGAGGTGTCTACATGGACGTATTCTATTCCGACTGAGCTATTAGTTGGATTATTAACAGATTATCAGGCTGCATGTAAACGTGGCTAATGAAACAACACAGTCTTAGTGTTGACTCCAAGCGTTTCGACTCCCAGGAGTCCCTGGCCGAGAGTCGGCCCTGACTCCCAGACGCGATGAAGTCGAAGAAACGACTCCTTTGGAATCGACTCCCCATCACTACACTAGACTAGACCACTAGACTGGTTTGTTTAGTTTTTATCTCACAGCGACGATTAGCGGCGTAAAAATACAAATAAAAAACACAATACATTTTCAACAAATGGCGCTCACTCTATAAAGTAAACAACAAATTAAACGAGCTATTTTTGGAGTGAGACGCTAATGCATGTCCGGAACAGACCGTTTTCACAGCTACTGGTTTGGACGGCTTCTGCGGGAGAGCCAGGCGGAGCGGAGCAGTGATGATGATGTGTAGACGGGTTTAGCTTTACTCTGCCAACAATACCGTCCATGATAAGCCTCCGCTCGTTGTCTGCCGGGTTGTCGCTTTTTGCTGTGGCTCATATGTCGAGCATCGCCTCGGGAGGAGGCGGGATGGAGCCCACGGGGAGCCCTGCTCCTCCTCCGCGTCGGCTCCTGCGACTAGCCTCGGTCCCGGGCTCCGAGCAGCACCGCCTCAACGACCTGCTATTGCTGAGTCCCGAAGGCCCGCGGAGTCAGAACGACCATGTCGTCTTCTTCCCCGGGGACATCCAGGTTGGTTTTTAGTGTATTTTTGGCTTTATTTGCATTTTTACTACACCAATCTGCATTAATTCGCCATTCATTTTGGATGCAAACGGCTAACGTTAGCGCTAGCGCTTTAGCACGAACGCTAGTAATGCTAACGCGGACACAGGTAGGTTAATTAACGTTATATTGATTTATTTACCTATAAAGGAGTCTTTAGGGCGTGCTGGAGCTGAGGTGAACACACTTCTGACCCACAACCTGACAAAATTTCGGATCGAGTCATTTGATATAGGTTAGCTAGATTAGCTTCGGTTTACGCGCTTGTTCGAATTTTCCCGTTCCACCTTAAATGTTGCAGCAGTTATATGTGCAGCAGGAAAGTTCGAACAAGTCGCTGGCAGATAAGAAGCCAACTTCAGCCTCGTTGTCTGGAGTCTGTGTTTTGGCACCCTAGCATTAAAAAAGCGGTGTAATAACAGATTTATTCGAACCTTTCAGTCCCAGGTTAGTGTTGTATTACCATAGGGATATATTATGGTTTAACGTTACCCTCACTGTTCATCTGCTGTGTTCTTTAGCTGTGGTTTAGTTTAGCTATGGTTGTCGTGATACCTGTATAGTTGGCTTCCTACATGTTGCTCTAGAATAAATTGCATCTTAAATTAAAGAGAAATTGCACTAAATTATTTTTCAAAATGCTTCAAAATTCAATGGTTGATATGTTAACAAAGTCATTCAGAGTGTTTGTACACACTTAAGAAAATGTGGTTCTTTAGTCAAGGCAAACCATTTCATGTTTAAATGCTTCTTCACGTGGTAAAGTGCTTCTTCAGATCGATGGGTAGTGTGTTCTGCCTTTTTGAAAATGGCTCTATATAGGCTATATAGCACTACCAAAAAGTTCTTACATTGTTACAAGCTTGATATTGACACACTGGAAAAACCCTTTTTGGTGCTATGTAGAACCATATACAACACGTTCTCCGTTAGTCTGAAGAATGATTTCACCGTGCAAAGAACCATTTAAACATAAAATGGTTCTATATGGAACTCATGGTTCTCAGTAGAACCGTTGCTTGTACTAAAGAACCCTTGAAGAGAAGCCTACAGATTTGGATTTCTTTACAGTGGTGGCTATAGGAACCAGGGATCGCCATGTCTGCAACACAAGTATAGCCACTTTATTGACTATCCAAAACCACCAGTGAACCTGCACGTTTTCTTGAGTTTTTATCTGGAATGTTGATAATGGTAAAATAGTGAAAAATCTGAAAAAAAAAAATCATTGTACCAAGCATGAGATGAATGTTTTTCAAAAATTAATTTTAGGCCGAAACATTCTCAACATTATTGTAAAACAATGTCTCAGGCAGCGTAATTTTTACCATTTCATGTAATAACTTTCTGAGAGAGCTTTTATGTGATTGAACTGTTCTGATGTCCAATTCCTATCACCACCACTGTGAACAACTCTGATTCTGCAAGCTTCTCTAGAACAAAGCATTTCACACCAAACCATTCTGTATGTCTTTCTTTAAACAGAAATATTGTGATTTCACTTTAACAGTCTTTCCTGCATTAAAGTCGATGAGCAGGGAAAACTATAACTTAGGACTCAGATCGAGACCAATATTTAGTAAAAAGTACATGTAAGAGGTGTAAAACTTTTCTCTCCCTCTCCTTCAGAACTTCCAGCAAGAAATGGCGCTCCAGCCCGAAGCTGCCCCTTGGCAGTGCTGGAGCTTGGAGCGTGTGGCCGTCACGTTGGGTGCCCGCTTCCCTGGCCGTCACATCTGGGTCGTCCGCGCATCCCGCATGTACTTACATAAGTTCAGCTGCTACCAGAACTTTGTGGAGAGCAACCTGTTTGGAGCTCCAGAGCACTCTCCGGACTACGGGGCCCTGCGCCACCTGAGAGGCCTGCTGGGCTACGGCATGGAGCGGGCTGGCCTCCTAAACCCTCTGCCACCTCTAGGGGGTGCTGCACCTCTCCCTCAGGGTTTCTCCCTGACCTTGGTGGGCTTCAGCAAGGGATGTGTGGTGCTCAACCAGATTGTGTACGAGCTGGCGGGTGCCAGGGTCGACCCGGAGTTGAGGCTGTTTATTGAGAGCATCTCGGATATGTACTGGCTGGATGGTGGGCATCCTGGAGGCAGCGAGACGTGGGTGACTGACAAACGGGCACTCAGAGAACTGGCAGCCTGCGGAGTGGCCGTGCATGCCCACGTCACGCCCTACGAGGTGCGGGACCCCATGCGGGCTTGGGTGGGTCGGGAGCACCGGCGTTTCATTAAGACACTTGAGGAGCTCAACACCTGCATCACCCACAAGTTGCACTTTGAGGACGAGCCAGCGTCCATTGAAAACCACTTTCGGGTCATAAAGGAGTTCTGATTATTGTCCCAGACCCGTTTCTTAAGCTTTAAAGCGATGATTAGGCAAAAAAAAATGAATTTTACCAAATTATACCCAAAAATAGTCCACCAAGACGTATTGGGTGTCCATAGTTTGCTTGTTTAGTTTTGCAATGGAGCTACGAGGCTTACAAAGCCTTATGAAGCTTGTTCAAACTGAAGCACAGGCAAGGTACAGTTTTTTATTTTTAGCTCCAGTGCAAAGCTAAAGTTGCAAACTCTGAAGACAAACATGTCTTGGCTGAGTGACCACATTTGGGCGAAGGGGAAATGGGTGTAAATTCGATTTTTCGCTGAACTCGCTTTGACATGGAATGTATTTTGCCGCCAAGCACAAGAGAATTGTTCATGTTGCACAGCTACAGCTTACGAAGCCTGCTTCATCAAGTAAGGACTACTAAAAAGCAAGGCATTGAGACCAAGTCTCTGCATAAAGAGCAAGTACTTTGCATAATACTGTCACATGACTGTGAAATGAGACTTTTGGAATTGTTTGAGTTACTTCTTCCCGTGTGTCCAAAAGGCTTCACTTTTTTCCGCATATTCCTGAAAGACACATATACCAACATGTGGAGCTAAATGTGCTAACAGCTCAGCTTAAATGTAAATACTTAACTGTGAAGTTTATCCTCGTTTCTGCTGCCCTCATGCTCAGACATCCTTTGTTCTTGAGCTGTGATGCACCTGAATGTAAAACTCTGCCTCGCAAAAACCTGAAGAATGCTTTTGGGTTAGTTCTCTTGGGTGAATCTGAAACAGCTCCCTGCTCCCTATGTACTGCACTGCACAGGTCATAAAACTTTGGCTTCTGTAACCGAATAGCGCATTAAATGTTAACTGGAGAGTTACACAGCTTGTGGCTGAATATAAATGGCTTTTTGTTTGACATATAATGCACTTACTATTTGAGTGCAGAAGCCTTTATTTCATGGCCTACATAGTTCATTGCATAGGGAGTAGGGAGCTGTTTGGTATTCAGCCTAGGATACTTTTCTTAGATAAATTCTTAAGCTTTTCAATCTTATCACTGCTTTAAAAAAATAGTTGCAGCTGGACAGATGCTGTCCTTGAATATAATGCTAGCATGCAGTTTTGCTCGGCTGTTGTCATTCATAACCTTATTGCAGGTTAAATTATGAATCATTCACTAAATATGTTGGATTAGAGACCAATGCAGTTTTGAACATGAGCATATGGCCTGTAATTTGGCCTGGTTGTTTCTTCACTGACTGTCTTAATGAAATAGAATCTGTAATCTCTCCTTGCTTGAACACTAAAATTACTGTAATTACTATAGAGCTACAACGGTTTCTCTGGCTGAGACTAAATGGCTGTTTACTAGGCACTCGTTTAAAAGACGTGTAGTATATACTTTATGTAGGATTCCATGAATAGAAGGCAAGACAATTTTGGATTTCCTGCTTGAGTACAATGAATGCACTGAATGTATTTCAAGTTTTGTATCATTCCGCACATTTGCAAATGCTATTTTTCCCTAATTCAGAATTGCTTGTTATTTTATGTTCTGTTACTTGATGATGAAGTAAAATCAGTTTAAATTATTACACATGGGGCTCTTTGCTGTATTTCACTCTATATGCAGAGCTGTTCAAGATGCAGAACTGGCATAATATGGGCTTTGGCGCTGACTGAACTGGTGCTTTTAAGGAAAAATGACATCAAGTCTTGTCTTGGACCACGTGTATCCACAAGCAGGCAGAATTACATCAAATGCTTTGTGAACCAGGAGCCGTATTACAGAAAATTCCTATCTTTTGGTCTTAAGTTAAGATCTGACAAGTCAATCAAATTCGTATTAAAGAAGCAAATCTTATCTTAAAGAATTTACAGCATCTCAAGTTTAGGAAATCCTAAACTACTCGATCAGAGTCGACCATTAGCTGTCATGCCTGTTACTACACAATCTGTGTGCAGTTGAAACGTAAACACGTGATCAAAATAATGTTAAAAATGTTATAAAAAACAAAAAAATAGCTACCGATACTGATGTAAAAAAAAAAAAAAAAGTGTGTCATAAAACACAAAATGCTGGCCTTTCGAAAGATTTCACTGTCGCAGACAAATGTATAATGTCCAAATAAAACCCTAGAATTGTGGCACGCTCCTGTCATCTCGATCATTTGGTGTAAGATGGTAAGGATAGCTATCTTAAGTCTTTTTCCCCGTTTTGATGTTCTGATAAAATCACCCGTGTTTAATTTAATCCTAAATTTTTAGTCTTGGCTCATGCAAATAGTCTGTGACTAAAACTCTTGTCTTTTACATGTGACAGGGTGTCAGACTTTAGTCTTAAAAAGTCTTCTGAAAGTTTTTGCAAAGTCTTCTAATGTATGGTTAGCATCAGTTGTATTAACCTGGAGGTTATCAACATTGTGAGAGCGCCACCCGCTGTTTATCAGAGTGTCACTGCTCAAACGCTTTAGCTGACCACGCTAACCTTATTCGGACACGTTCTCCTAATTATTTACTAGTTTTCGTCAACATTAACAAACGAAGTGAATCACCATTTTGCAATGTACATAAATGTTTTGTAATGATGATAATAGAGACCTATGCTGCCTGTAACAGCTGCAGACTGTTGGAATTTATATTAAAAAGTTAGAAAAGTATTGAGGAGATTTAGGCCAGTTAGGTTGTTTTTGTAATACTGTTTTTGTATTTGGAGTTAATAGATAAGATTATAAAGTTAGATGTGTACTAGGTACATTCAGTCCTAACTGAAGTTGTCATGGTGATTTAAACAGTAAAGATTTTAGAGTTAAGATGTTTCTGTAATACGGCTCCATGGCACCCTCATTTCTGCTGATGTCTCTCCAGTGCTGACCTGATTTGCTTATTCGACAGCCACCAACACAAACCAGTAACATATCGAGCGACAAGAACGCGGAAACCTCAGCATCTAGAAATTTCAAGATGCAACACGATTACATGTGCATGTTGTCTCGCAGCTTTCGGCTGTAAACTATCCTTCTAGTCTGGACATGCCACCGATGGCAATGTTATATTAGGGCCAAGCTAACTGGCATACATTCAGTTTCCCCCACAGAGATCAACAGTACTTACGGCAGTAACACCAGTTTAAACGCTGACATTTGAAGCTTTCAAGACATGCATTTCAAACGTTTCAGCCCATACTCTGAATATTACTTACTGGAAGAGTCTGTTTGCTTGCTGTCTGCCAAGCTGGGAGTTCACATGCATTATTTAAATACCCAGGTGACTCTGGAGCTCTAGGCAACAGACAGGAATGGGTCCCCTGGATGCAAATTTTTTAATTAGTTCAGGCAAAAGTGCTATCTTAGCATGTGAAATTGTCTTAAATCAAGTTGATGTATCAAATAATTCTCACTTTGAGATTGTTGAAAGATTATTATACAACCCCATTTACAAAAAAGTTTGTAAATAGTGATGTGCAAATCATCTAAACCATATTTTTAAAGGAAAATACTACAAAGACAACATATCAAATGTTGAAATTTTTTTTTTTTTTTTTTTCTGAAAAATATGTACCCATTTTGAATTTGATGCCAACAACATGTTCCAAAAAAGTTGGGACAGGGGCATGTTTACCACTGTGTTTCATGACCGCTTCTTTTAACAAACTCTAAGCTTTTGGGAACTGAAGAGATCAATTGCTGTAGTTTTGAAAGTAAAATGTTTTCTCCTTCTTCTTTGATATAGGATTTCAGCTGCTCAACAGTTCGGGGTCTCTTCTGTTGTATTTTTCATTTCATAATGTGCTAAATGTTTTCAGTAGGTGACAGATCTGGACTGCAGGCAGGCCAGTTTAGCACTCGGTTCTTTGAAAAACGGTGCAGTGCTGTTGTAATACATGCAGTATGTGGTTTAGCATTGCTAAACTCTTGCTGAAATAAGCAAGGCCTTCCCTGAAAAAGACATTGCCTGGATGGCGGCATATGTTTCCAAAACATGTATATATCATTCAGCATTAATGGTGCCTTCACAGATGTGCATGTCACCCATGCCATTTGCACTAATGCACCCCCATAACATCATGAATACTGGCTTTTGAACAGTGCACCGATAACAAGCTGAGTAGCCTTTAGCCCAGAGGACACAGTGTCCATGATTTCCAAAAAGAATTTCAAATGTTGATTCGTTGGACCACTGGACACTTTTCCACCCTCAGTCCATTTTAAATTAGCTTGGGCCCAGAGAAGGTGGCAGCGTTTCTGGATCCTGTTTATGTACACTTTCTTCTTTGCGTTTTAGAGTTTTGACTCGCATTTGTGGATGCAGCAATGAACTGTTTTCACAAAAAGTGGTTTTCAGAAGTCTTCCTGAGCCCATGCAGTAATTTCCTCTACAGAATCATGTCTGTTTTTAATGCAGTGCTGCCTGAGGGCCCCAAGATCATGGCCAGCAAATAGTGGTTTTTGGCCTTGTCTGTTACAGAGATTTCTCCAGATTCCCTGAATCTTTTTAATGATATTATGTACTGTAGATGATGAAAAGCAAAAGTTATTTGCTATTTTATGTTGAGAAACGTTATTCTTGAATTGTTGCACTATTGTTTGATCGTGCAGTCTTTCACAGAGTGGTGAACCCCTCCTCATCATTACTTCTGAAAGAATCTCTTGGATGCTCTTTTATACCCAAACATGTTACTAACCTGTTGCCAATCAATCACCAGGTGTTTTAAACAACTTTACCAGCCTTTTGGGATGTGTTGTTTGCATCAAATTCAAAATAGGCATATTTTTTGCAAAAAACAATACAATTTCTCAGTTTCAGCATTTGATTTGTTGTCTTTGTACTATTTTCAGTGAAATATAGGATTTAAATGATTTATACACAGTTGCATTTGATTTTATTTACAGTATGCACAGCGTCAGTTTTTATCACATAACAACATGGAAAAGTACATTATAACCATTGTTGGGGCTGATTAGGTGCATTGTAATTACTCGAAAGAATTGCAACAACAGCTATTTTTAAAATGTATATATAAATATTTCATAATAGGTTGTTGAACAACAACACTTACAGTATATCTAATCTGTTTTTTTCATGGGGTCTTCGGCTCACAGGGGCTCTAGGCAGCTGCCTACCTTTGCCTAGTGCAAAAGCTGCTGAAAGATAAGCTCAGATATCCATATATATTCAAACAAGAATGCCCATTCCTGTGAAACACTGGACAGTTGCCTATATTAGGCCAAATGTCAGTTACTCTCATAACTTTTAAAGCAATTGAATAACCTTTTTTCTACAGATGCCACTTGCCACAACTCTTAAAGGTGCAGTGTGTAAGATTTAGTGGCATCTAGCGGTGAGATTCATCCTCTCTAGTTTTTTTTGTGGTAAATAAAAGTATTTGGGTTGTCCTCACAACATAAAATAGACAGCACTGGCAGCAACCACTGTTAAAAGACTACTGAGCACTGGTCCAACCAGTGCTACAGCGCCACCAAACTCAAGCTGCTACTTCAACAAAAAATATAAGGCCATTTGTCTGTTCTGGGTTTCTGTAGAAACATAGTGGTGCAAAATGGCAGCCTAGGTCAGAAGTTACCGCGTCATTTATGATTGATTCTTGGTCGGTTAGTTACTTTTACAATATAAGGCCAATGGTGGGTAAGATTGGAGCGTAAAGTAATTCTAGAAATCTGTGGCCCAGCAGCTTGTGGTTTCAACTGGTCTACCAATCTAATAAGTAACAATGATTTATATTTAACATTTCACACACTGTTTTGCACTAAATCTAATTAAACAGGACTAATTATGCTCTCTTCTTAATCAAACATGCAGTTGGAAAGTGATTTTTTTTTTAATATTGAACATACTGGGCATCAAGAAAATATCTCTGTATCCTGACTTTATACTTCCGTCGTATCGCCCACCACTACTATCTCTAAGCATTATTTCCTGAAACACAAATCAATTACAGGAAAGAAGTGGAATGGCAAAAGAAAATGCAAACTGTACAACGATTTGATCATGTTTATTTGAAGAATGATCAATCACAGAATTTGGTGCATACTGTCAACTGTGACGGCATCCAAAACCCGTATGTCTGTTATATCAATTCTTTCTCTATGGCACAATAAAACAATACAGAACACCTACGGCTAGCTGCATTAAAATATATTTTAGACTCATTTAATCTAGATACAAAAATGAATTTACAAACCAATTAAATATATTTTAATTCCAACATAGATATAAAAAGTTATCAAATCTCAAAATAAACATACATCTCTTCTCAATATATGGTGGCATGCCTCTAACAAAAGACACAGACTAGCTGAGCTCCAGTTTCAACAAAACAAAGCTGAGGTGCTTTTTCAGTTTGGCCTTTATAAGATGACAGCATGCAGGGACGGCATCGTGACAGGAGACGCCTGTCTTGGAGACAATGGCTCTTTTCTGTGTGCAGGCTGGTGACATTTCAAGGAAAACCAACAGCAAACAAACACAAATGCCTTCTTCAAACCTTCTTACACCAACAGAGCAAATACAGCAAAGGGGCTCAACCTCAAAGCCCGAATTACTAACATTTCCAGTTCAAAACACTCCCACTTCAACAGTACCATGCTGATAAAAGATGAGATGAGATCTTTCGTGATGTTTATCACTTCCAGAAACTCTTCACATTTGTATCGCTTTCATTTCTTTAGCCTTAGGATACTACATTCAGGCAAGTAACACTGAAACCGGATTAATTTCTGTCAAACAGCATCACCAAGTATCAAATAGGCTGGTAACATCATCGACTAGGTCAGGGTATCCAGTTTTGGACCTAGAAAGTCAGTCCACCAGTTTGGAGATTTGTCTGCTCAAACACATCTGATTCAGCTCCAACACTAATGACCAGGTTCTTAGTTTTTGAGCTTTAAAAATGACTAAACTGTGCTGACCTTCCAAGACCAAAACTCAACAGGTCAACCCAGACTTTCAACAACCTCCTACACAGATAACTGTTCAAGAACTTGCATTAACATGCCTTTACTTTAACTTCACAACTGAACCTCCCTTCACTTTCATAACATCAGCATATCATTTCCAACTTCGCACCAATACCAGCCAATATTTTACAAATATTCATCGCTGCCTCACATGTCCCTGTTGATCACTGTTCAGAACTTCAACATTTACCTCAACAATAATTTCAATCAAATGAAAGGCATCATGAACATTGGAAACCTCATTTCACCCCTGCCCTTTTAAATACGCTCTTATAAAAGATGGTTCTTTAGTAAGGACAGTGGTTCTATATAGAACCATGGTCTTTACTAAAGAACCCTTGAAGAACCATCTTTTTCAAGAGTGTAGAAAAGGAGCTGCTCAAATACTGAGATTAAAAAAATATTAAAAAATCTGTATGTGTTGCCAGGCACAAACAAACTGACTGTGCATGTCGATCAAAATTCAGAAAACTCACACAGCACTGTTATTCTGGAGGATATAGTACAAATGTATGAAGCAAAACAGAGGCACGAGAAACCTGCATCAATGAGCTAACCCTGAGACACTGCGTGAAAGAAGTTGTCAGAGAAGTCAAAAAACCTGATGTACGCCAGCCAAGGGCACAAAGCTATAATTTCATGACTAGCTGTTTGCCATACGGCATTCCCTATCTCCTGTTTGCTTAATCAAACTGCTCTGTTCTACAGAGACGGAGTTAAAGAAGTAACACAAGTTCAGAAGTTGAAAGACTGCTCTTGGTTCTATATAAGAGCTACAAATAAATGAGCACAGACGAAAGGGTAGATTCTTTCTGCAACTTATGCTTCCCTCTGCATTTCACCAAGGCATGCAAATGACAAGGGATTAAGTGCTTTAAGGCATTTCTTCATAGACATTAGTGACTAAGTGGAAGTGATGACTGAGAAAATGCATCTGAACAATCTGGGGTGCGGCGTGTGACTTGATTTGAGTCACATCCTCGTAAAGCCTGCTGATGCTGCGTTCCTAAGGGCAGAAATACACATAAATTCACACACATAAACTGAGTGCTGAGCCACAGGAAGGCAGTTTTGTTTGCAGAAAAACTCAGTGCTGGTACAAGGAGCAATCCAATACAATGGTCTGTTTACTTCTAAAAGTATAATTATAGCTTCCCCTGCCATCCAGCATACAATGCTCCAGAGTGCTCAGAATGAAAAACTGGAAGAAATCTGACATTTCTTGTCCCTTTTTTGTGTAAAACATTGCCTAATACTGGCCTAACAGCTTTTTCATTTACTTTAAAACACGCTACAGGCACCATATTGGAATAATCCTCAAATAAATATTTTCCCACAGAAAAAAGCAGATACTGGACGACATTAAAACAAATAAAAATCACACATAACAGAAAGAAAGCTGCACAAACATTGAGATGAATATAACACAGTGATTTAGAAGTCTGCTGTATCAACAGACCATCTTTGGTGTGGCCGGAAGATTTCTTTTAAGATTAAGAGGAGAGAAGCAATTTGAGCTGGTAGTGCCAGGTTTAATACACAGGTGGATAAAAGAAAAAAGAATCAGCTAAGGAATGTGTGTATTTTTGCACTTTCCACTTTAAAACTGTTAAATGGTTCCTTCTCTTGCAGCTTGCACGTCCTCCTCGAAGCGGAACCTTTTGGCATGCGGCGACGAGTCCAGGATGTTCTCCTTGTCCTCTGCGTCCTCGAGTGGGGCAGCCCACTTGCTGCCACCACTCCTCTCTCGGGGGGTCCGCGGGCTTGGGGGAACAGGTTCAGAGCCTGGACACTGCTGCCACAGCCAGGGGTGGCTCAGGCAGTCTGCAGCACTGGGGCGGTCTCTGTTAAAAGGCAGAGTAAAGAGTCTAAGCAAGGGGAAAAATGGTACTGCACTACACCATTTAGATTGATTTTAACCCAGATTTGCCCCTTCTGACAAACTTTTATGATCAGAAGTGATTTTTCTGGTCAGGAACTAGATCGAAAGCATGGTGATATTTTTAAAAGTTTTATTTTTACGTAATGCGTGTTATACCCTCTTTTTGCCTTTTTGTTTACTGTGCAAAATGGTTTTCTACTGGGTAATGTCAAAGTAAAGTCTGTATATACTGGAGTTAAATTAGATATTTAGCTCGCTGTTCCTCACTCAGTGGACACGAAAGAAAGCAACCACATGATGCCACAACAAAGATGGCAACCTACTAGTTGAAGGATTTTGTCTATTTAACAATAAATAAAGTATTTTGCATGGTTTATACAACACATTTTAACAGTACTAGACACGTACAGCATATTGAGGTGTAAATGACAATCAGAGTTCCCTTTAAGAGAGCAGTGGTACATTAGTCTGATATCTGTTAGTGCTTAAGTTTGCTTAAATAGAAAGCTTGGCCAAAAATCATTTTCCATACTTTTGTCAACAACCAATAATAAAGTCAATCTGCCAAAACATGTTTGGTGTCTGAAGACAAGATAATGTTGCTAATGAGAATATATATGTTGGGCAGCTA
>JAILXH010265355.1:17573-43890 GCA_023558415.1 Piaractus mesopotamicus | reverse complement strand
CAAAAAAAAAAAAAAAAAAAAAAAAAAAAAATCTAACTTCACACACAAAGATCAACCACATTTTGGTCTGACTACATTTTATACCACGATAATTACCAAAGCTTTTCTTATAGTTTACGATAATTCCACATTATAACTACATTCTCAATCCCATTTTTAAAAAGCAGTGTCATGTAGGTGGTTATACATGCCTAATATGAACAAAAAAAATAATCATTTAAAAAATATGTATAAGAATAATAATAAAAACTCCACACAATGATGCTCTCTGTGTTTACAGTTATGATACAGGCCTAGTTGAATTTAGAGTTCTTATTTTTATTTATTTATTTTTTTTAAACAAGAAAGTGTTATTTATGCACTGCTACAATAACGCTAATTTCTACTAGCACCTTAAAGGCTTTTCCCATGTTAAATTAGTATCAAGCTAACACAGCTCCAAAAAAGGCCAAAAACAAAAGCAGCTTCGTTATGGTTCTAAATAAAATAAAACAAAAATAAACACAATCACAAATGTATAAGTGAATCTTCTTCATATAATATCATATGGTACTGTGACTAAGCTAACCTTTTAAATTAAAAAAAAAACCAAAAACTTAAATTTAAACATTTTTTCCTTACCACAAATAAATGAACATGTGTCTGCACTCACTGTGAATGTTGACTTGCTCTGAACAGGTCAGAGGAGGGAAGTGCTCAGAATGTGACAATGTAGTGAGAGGTTGTGAAAACAGACTCTATCTGAACTGCAGTGATGTTATTTTAAAAGGTCCACTCTAATGTTGCTGTGCATACTTAATATCACTGTACATAGAACTACAGAATACTGACACTAAGTCTAATTTGTGCCAATAAGAAAATTATTCAATTTGTCGCTAAACTGTGGCTTTCACCTTTTCGCTATTGCAGGACCACATGATCTTAAATGAAGGTTCACTTATGCATTTGTGTAGTGATCGTGTTTATTGTTTCACGATGAGGCTGCCTTTGTTATTCAAGCTATTTTTGAATGTTTTGACTGACAATCTGGATAAACAGGTCATGAAGACTTGTCCAAACATAGCTCAGTATTCTCAAATAGATTGCAACAGTCAGAACATCCACAAAGAGTAAACCAAAACAGGTCTTGTGAAACTCTTTGGGGTGATGAAATTGGTAGGATCTTATTGTTTTACATGCAGCTGTGTGACTGGTGTGAAGTTGTTACACAACATGTACATCAGAAAATCCCTAAATGTGACAAGTCCGGTTCTGAGTGAAAAACACCATATCTAAACAGCCTTCGACTTTATAGAGGAAAGTAAATGTTTAACTTTATTGTGGCACAGGAATATCACACCGATATTCTGAAAGGCCTATAAAGCTTCAGACATAATAAAGTTCTGAACTGTTCTCAACTACAGAAGTCTTCAGTGTTTAAAAATGGAACCTTTACAAACACTTTACATAGCTCGCCTGCATGAGCTGAGTAACACAGAGCTCTGCATGGCTACCAGCTTATAGCAATGAAGTTCCTAAGCAGCTCATTAACACTGAAATTAATAACTGATTTATCACTCTAGTCAGGCTATAATTAGAGCAATATTTTGCTACTGGGATATGGCCATCACTACTTTTGCAAATTATTGTGCTCAACATTGAGACAGACAGAGAAACTCACTCTGGTGCCTTGACCAGTAATTTTCTAATGAAATGCACAGCCAGCTCGGACACTCTGGAGAAGGCTTCTTTGCTGTAGTCCACGTTCACCTGAGAGACATTCAGGAAGGTCTGCTGCTTGTCCTCGCCAGCGAAGGGAGACTCTCCAGTTATGAGCATGTAGGTGATTACACCAACACTCCTGAGATTCACACACACATAAAGAAAATAAAAGAAAGGTAAACAAAACAAGGTTTTACTCATGATGGCTTATGTGGCTCGCTTAAAGTTCATAAGCATTCTGATGAACTGCAACTTTATGCAGTCAACAACTGTCTTGTTTGGTGCAGCACAACAATTTAGACCAAGGATGTCAAAGTGAGTCTGCAGTAGCTCTGCAAAGTTAAACATTCTGCCTCATTAAACCCACCTGATTCTCATCAGCTTAATAGCAATTCCTTCAACAACTCAAATTGGAGTGTTCGATCAGGGAAAATGCTAATCTCAGCAGCGTTGTAGCTTGACAGGAACTCAGTTTGACACTCCTAATTAAGACCTCATGAGATCTCATATGCTCCAGATGAACACTCTGTGAATGTTCTGTTCTACCAAATGTACATAACTGTTTTGTCAAAAACAGTCACATCATTTACCATGCAATATGTAAATATGAGCATGCAACTTCATTTGAATTCATATGGCAATCGCAATATGCAAAGGAAATACTACAATGTGATACTTTCTCCATATCATGCAGCTCCAGCCATACAGCTTTTTAAATAAATGGCTTACAAACTTACCAGAGATCTGATGCTGTGGTGATGGGCTCATAGTTCAGGATCTCTGGAGCTGGTTAAAAATGTAAAAGTATGACATCCATGTTAAAGATACAGGCTAGCTTTTTAGGTAGAAAAGATCTGTTGCAATGGTGTTACAGGCTGACTCTAGAAGGAACTTTGCATACACAACAGCCATGGCAAAGTTTCACCATGTGTCACCACTTCCCAGCAGCAGTGACATTATATTTTTTCGGCCACTTTTGGCCATATATGGTGAAATATCCTAAAATTAGGCAACTATCTTTCTGTCTACCAGCATACAGCAATAACTGCCTTGTAGCAATGTAGCATCGAAGCTGTGTTTGAAGGATTCGTATCAGCACCACTGTCACTAACATGGCGATATCACTGATGTGCTGAGAATAGTACACCAACCAAATAATATCCAATCAGTGGTGGTCCTATGGTGGTCGTTTTCCATTGATGGACAGAGTTGAGATATGGCTAATAAACTGTGCAGCAACAGACGGGCTTACAGTTAGTAATTGATAACTCACAAAGTGCACCTATATGGTAGGTGTACCTGATAAAATGGCCACGGAGAGTATGTACAGGACAAATACCTAATAAACTGGTAACTCGAGTATTAGAAACTCAGCTTACCTACGTACTCAGGTGTACCCAAGATCTCTCGCAGCTCTCCAGCTGATCCCAGCCTGCGCGCCAGTCCAAAGTCCACAATCTTAATGTCTCCCAGAGGACTTAAACTGGTCAGTAAAATATTCTGAGGCTGGAACACAAAGAAAACTTTTCCTTGAAGCCATGTGTGAGGTTTACAGTTCTCACTAACAGACATTACAACTACTACTCTATTTTGTGGACCAAAGTACAAGGTCAGTGTGCAGTCATGGGATTTCGTGTTTATGATATTAAAGTAGATGCTTAGGGTCATGTAGTAATAAATAAGTGAAAGGGAGAAGCAGGTAGCTGAAGCATTAACTGACCTTAAGGTCAAGGTGGACAACACTACTCTGGTGCAACAGGTGGATGCCTTCTAGAGTCTGTCGGATTAGACGGATGATCTGAAACTCGGACAGCAGCTCATCGGATATACAGTGGTCAAATATCTCGCCACCTGCCGCACTAGAGGGAACATACACAGACACGTAAATGCACACCTCAAATGTGACCATTCGTAAATAAAGACAGCAAATTCTGAAATGAACAGCCCTGGTGCCATACTTGAGGCCCCATAACACTCACTATTCCAGCAGCAGTACAATGTCGTGCTCGGTCTCGTAGGCTGTGTGCAGGTTGATCACACGGGGGTTGTTCCTGGCTGCCTCCAGCACTGCCATCTCATGGATCACCTCAGCCCTGCAGTCACGACCCCGCCGCCGCTTCCGTACAAACTTTGCAGCAAACGCTTTACCCGTAGCCTTCTCCACACATTTCTTTACCACTGCAAACTTCCCCCTGACAGAGAAAGAGAAACACTTTTAACAGTGACACAGTCAGCGATTTGGATTTGCTTTGGATCTGATTCTGATTGCGTGAAACCAGTGTGTGTGGTTTGGGTGTTTGGACAAATCAAAGCATTATTTTTGGACAAAATAATGCATGTAAATCTTTTGGTATTTTGATTTAATGCAATGCACATTATGAAACAATATAATTATGACATTTTAGGTCCACTTTCTGGAAGAGCCCAATATCATCAGAGCAGAAAGTTCAAATAAAAAAACAATTCAACACTATATTTGTTTTCTTAATAGGGCTTGGAAACTGATGTCACGTTATGCTGCATTATATGATCATTCTACCATACTGGCAGCGTTTACATGCTATATACATATGGATACATTGCAAGCTTTTGTGTTTTTTTCAGACTCGTCATGCTTAAAAGTGAATCAAAACGAAAGAGTCTATATTCCAACTGAATCCACAGGGATGCCAAACATTATATGGATAAAATTAGCCTTCCTGACGGTGTAGATCCACATAAGCTCCCAAATAAACAGCAGGGTCACAAACTTTTTCCTAGCTAAATGCTTTTAGAGATTAAATTCTCAAAAGAGAATTTAGAGATTAAATTCTCAAAACCCATACAGGATTAACAAATGCATTATATTACATTCTACTCAGTCACTAGCACATTTTATTTAGTTACTGGCATAATCCACAGTCGGAAGCCTTTTTAGCAAACACTGCTAGCATAGTTATCTTGCAAACTAATAACACAATTACTGTGCTGTACTATATTAAACCCTACAAAATGTGGATTAAAATTTACATTGTTATGGCAGTAAATCTAAAGTCTTTAAGACAGACAAATTCTAGGTGTATTTTCACCTCAGCTAATATTACTAGCCATATCATATTTCAACTTGTACCTTTTAGCTCAGAGAGTTAAGTTAGCTAATCCAAAACAAGATATATTCACTAAATGAAATGATGTTTATTTCATTAAATCTAAAGAGGAGTAAAATATGCTTGAGCTTGATGTTCATTGGCTGCGTGCTGTTTGACTAGGGCTGCATCCCAGCAGAATGAAATTTACTTTACTGTCCTATTTTGGCAGTGTTGACCAGCTCAAGATCAGGCAAAATCAAGGAAAGCAGACAGGAAAGGAACTTTCATTTAACTATTCAGAACCAGACCCAACCCTGGTCCTGGAGGCCCACTGCTTTGCACATTTTGGTGTTTTCCCTGCTCCCAACACACCTGACCCAACTTATCGGCTCATTACTAACCAATTACTGAGTTCAAAAAGGTGAGTTAAATCAAGGAAAGCACTAAAATCTGCCTGTCAATGGGCCTCCAGGAAGCAGGGTTGGGAAACACCGGTCTAGATGACAGACTAACCCTGCCAAAACGGTGGATCACCAATAAGACACTGCATCATGATGTTACATTCCCAAAATGTGTAGAGTTTCTCTGCTTTTCTCTCAACACACCTGCTCTCACTGGTTTAAAGGGGAATTCCACCAATTTGTTTTGTCTGCATAATCCAATTTAAGATGTAAACAGAGTCGTTTAGAGTGGTTTGGTGTGAAACGCACCGTTCTAGAGAAATTTGCCGAGTCAGAACTGTTCACAGTGGTGGTGACAGGAACCAGACATCAACTACTATAAGCCCCCTCACAAAAAGCTATTACATTAAATGGTTATGAATATAGTGAACGCAGTCTCCTATGAATACGCTGCCTACTTTCTTGTTTTATGATAAGATTTCAAACATATTCATTTAATAAAACGTTTTGGCAGACAGGTACATGCAAGGTGTTCTAAAGCAAAAAGTTCATTGTTTTTTTTCATATAACACTAAGTTACCTTTACCAGTATTAGACAAAGAATGCATGTGCACATTCACTGATAGTTTTAGAAAACCAATAAAATGGCTACATTTGCATTGTAGACATTGTGACTCCTGATTCCTGTCACCACCATAACCCTAGTAATTGTAATATAAACACATTTCACATTCAAGTTCACGTGTGGTTAAATCTATTACTGTTCAGCATTTATATACAGTGATGAGTGCGATGCTGTAAGTATAATTACAGACTTGTGCTCTGTAATTATTGGAGTTGGTAAAACACATGGCAAACACACAAATGACTTGGTGTTTTTTGAACTTTATTATTATAAAGTATAATTAACATTTATGTCCATTAAAAATGTATTTACAAGTATAAGTATATATGTTTTTCCTGTGGCTGTAACATTATTTGTCAGCCTATTTATATGCTCGAGTGAAGGATTTAAAGAATTTATAGGTTTTAGTGTTGCCTGATTAGGCCTGGGTAACAGCTTAAAATAGTTAGTGAGTGATTATTATGGTTGTGCATTGCTTTTATATTTGTTATCCGATTTATAATCTTCTTCTTCTTTTTATTATTCTTATTTTTTCTTTGCCACGTAACTTGTCCCGCAGTTTTCGAGATATCCACACCACTCCAATTCCAGATTGTCCAGTCTAATTGTGTGATGCGTGCTTGTATACAGCTTTTTGATCGGATGTACGGACCCCGTGTGGCAATGGAATTTTGCGGAATTTTTTCCCCATAGAGAATGAATGGGGTGAAAAATTGCATGACAATCTACTGTATTTCTGCTTGCCCGAACGACACCGTTTCACATACACTATCTCAGGGCAGGCCCCAAAGCACAAATTCACTGTTGTTCTGACCAGCACCCATCCGTTTGTCGTTTTTTTTCCCCCCCCATCCCTCGTTTCTCCCATAGAGTCCCATTCTTTTTTGCCACCACTCAACTTTATTACTTCTTTGCCCAACAGCCACCAAAATGCATGTACTCACTCAGGGCACATCCCCAAGCTCTAATCCATAGTCATACTGACCCGCACTCCTCTATTTGTTGTTTTTTTATCCCTCGTTCCTCCCATAGAGTCCCATTCATTTTCTAACCCAAGAAAGCCTCAATCTGTCTTTTTCCCGACAGCCACCAAAGTACATGTGCTTACTCAGGACAGGACCCTAAGCTCTAATCCATAGCCATACTGACCCGCACTCCTCTATATGTCGTTTTTTCTCCAATAGAGTCCCATTAATTTTTCGCCCTCACCCAAGCCATAATATTTCCTTTGCCCAACAGCAACCAAAATGAATGTACTCTCTCAGAACAGGTTCTTAAACTCTAATCCACAGCCATATTAGCCCACACTCCTGTGTCATTTTTTCATCCCTCGTTCCTCCTATAGAGTCCCACTAATTTTTGCCCACACCCCAGCCCTGTTTTTTCCTTTGACCGTCTGACACCAAAACGTTCTTAAGCTCTAATTCACCGCTTTACTCCTCTATGCGTAGTTTTCATCCATCATTCCTTCTATAGACTTCCATAGTAACCGTGTGCAACCATTCCGCGTTTCCTTCAAGAAATGCACTTTTCTAGTTTATAATATATTATCAGTTATATCGCCTATCTTTCACCCAATATATGTGGTGTGTTGAAGCTTTATGCTATTCTATTTTTAGTTTATATGCTTTTTTTTTTAACTTTTCCCGTTTCAATTAAATCTTTAATAAGACTCAAATATTAAATAATATAATACTGAGTAACCTTACATCTTTTGAAATTTACTTCACCTGTCATTATAATAGATGTTACTGCAAGCGTGCACTCATGAGCTCAGACTGCAATTAATTTTCAAAGCCATGCCTATGTACTTCACATGTTAAAAAACAAGGTTTTCTGTTGTTATAGCAGAGACACTCTCAAATTCAGCTACAGATGCCTTTGGAAAAAATGGCTGAAAAAATGGCTATAGGGGCGCACACTTATGAAAGAAACGTGATCCAATGTTTCCCAACATATTTAACACACTGTTTAACATTAACTTAGTGCTGTCCGGTTCTCTGACAGTTCTCTTTTCTAATATTGCGATTGTTGCCTTTTACATACCACCATCAGGCTACTTGTCAATCATCAATGATATCCGATTACACTGCTCTACCGTCCAGGCCTACTGCAGATATAAACATATTTCAAGAGGAGACTCATTTCTGTCTCTCTCCTGAACAGTGAACTACTGTACACTCTTAGCAAAAATGGTTCTATATAGTACTGAAAAAGCGTTTGTTCTTTTTGGTGCCAAGTAGAACCATCTTTAAAAAGGTTCTTTAGAGAACCATCTTCAACAGGGTTTTCATCATAGAGAAGAACCATTTGACCATGCAAAGAACCGTTTATGCATTTGAATGTCCAGAAACAATATGCTGGCTAGTCTGGGCCTCACTGTCCTCCTTTAGCATTCAGGATTGGAGATTTGTATGTACACGAGCGTGCCATGGTTTTAAGGTGGAAGGAAACTAAAGGGGGAAGTTGGACTGCAAGAATGCTGTGAAAGGGGAACTGACATTGGGTCCTTCCTTCGTCCATCTCACTCTTTGAGCTGGTATGATGTGTATGTGTTTGGGTGGATTGTAAACATGTCTTTATGAAAGGGCTTCGCATGCACAAGCTTGTCTTCGCATAAGAGGCGCATGAAGATTGAAAAAATTGGACTTGTTTGCATGTCAAATATGGTGGTTTATTGTAGTATCTGAAAGACAAGAAAAGTAAACCAGCAGGAGGCTGATTGGGTTGTAGCAGAATGGTTTGGGAACACTACATTTCAGTAGCTGCATGTGTGGTGAACCAGTTATTGCCGTTGGTGGTTGACATCAGTACTACCAGGATGATCCTGGCATAGAGTGCAGTGAACTGCCTTTCAGCTGGGCAGTTCTCCACCATGCAATTGAGGAAATGTCACTGCATCAAAATCTGCATTTACCAATAATAAAAAAAACAACCTCTATTAAACATTTAGGACTTAACTGTATGGACAACTGATTTGACAGCTCATTTTACAGCTGACTTCTTGTTAATTAACGGGTCTTAAAAGGGAATTACGTGTAATTCAGTGTTTGAGATATAAACAAAGTCATTCAGAGTGGTTTGGTATGAAATGGTTCATTGTAGAGACTCATTACAGTGGTGGTGATAGGAACAAGGGGTCAGTGATGTTTATGACACAAATATATACATTTTATTTACTATTTAAGATGACCGGTGAACCTACTCGTGTCTTCTGAATTTTGTTGACGATGGCAAAATAGTAGCGATTCTGAAAGTAATAGATTTGGCCCTGGATGTGTCCCTCCAAAATGATCAAAAAAATATTTTTAGGTCAAAAATTAGTCACAAAGCAATGTCTCACATCAGGCAGCATATTCGTAACCATTTTATGCATCTGTGGGGGAGCTTTTAGATGTGGATGTTTGGTTCCTATCACCACCACTGTGAGCAATTCTGACTTTGCAAGGTTCTGTAGAACTGAGAATTCCACACCATACCACTGTGAATGACTTTGTTTACATCTAAACCATTTCATTACAATGAAATTTTGAAAAACAATAATTCGTCCTCTTTAAAAGGGAACTCCACAAATTAAAAAAAAAAAAACAAAAAAAAAAACGTCAACATAATGATAACATCATAAGACTGACCTCACCAAAACACCCCACACAGGCTTTGCTAAATGTGGTAGTTAAAGTGGAACTCCATTGATTTTTTAAAAAATCTCCATAATTAAATGGTTGTGATGTAAACAAAATGGATCACCTTTAATGGAAAGGCCACACACCACTAAGAAACTTAAGAGAACGTCGAGAAGTTAACAATATATCAGAGCCTGAAGTCGGCTTCCTAGTCGCCCCTCTTCTTGCTGAAATTTTCCCGTTCCACCTTACTAGGTGCAGAAGTTAACTGCTTGCACCACTTAAGGTGAAACTTAAAAATCGGAGCAAGAAGCTGACTTCAGCTTCATTTAGTGAGAGATGTTAGAGAAGTTTTAAAAAAGAGAAGCTGTACAATTTATCAAAACGAGGGGTGGGTAAGTGACTGACCTGCCCAGTTCTCCGGTGATGTGGTACAAACTGTCCAGCGGCTCGGTCAGGATGGCGGTCTGAACGTCCCCCAGCAGACCCGCCGCCAGCCCGCGGCTCTCCAACCGCCTCCGGGACATCAGCCCCTGCCACGGAGGACGGCAAAACGGGAAAACCGACAAACCAAAACAACGAACAACTCAGACTCGTTTCTCCGGTAGTTTTTGACGAAGTCAGTTAACCTAGCTAACCTAGCTAGTTAGCTATCGAGCTTGTTTTTACGCAGAGTCGTTGAGTTTT
This sequence comes from Piaractus mesopotamicus, assembly GCA_023558415.1. NCBI lineage: Eukaryota > Metazoa > Chordata > Actinopteri > Characiformes > Serrasalmidae > Piaractus > Piaractus mesopotamicus. Next base: position 33,785 of record JAILXH010265355.1, on the reverse strand, counting down.
GACTGCCTTCAAACAGCCGGTTACCCACTGAACAGAGACTAACTGGTCTGTGGCGTTGGCAAGTAAGCTCTCCTACCACATAAAAACGACTCAGAAGCGACTTTTACACAATAACAAGTTGTTCTACTATATTTATTATACATCGTAAAGCTAACTAACTAGCTAGCCATCTGTTTCGTTTTGTAGCGCTAAAGTTACTCTATATGCCGGCTAACACTACATTAGCTTTAGCTTAGCCGCGCCGTGTCAACTTAACGCCCCATAACTAGCCAGGGAGATTTGAAAAAGTCTCTGGTTATTAAAAAGGACATTTTAATCCTCCCGCAGACCTATATTTGACAGTTTTGTGAGTACATTTCCTCACTCAGACTGTCAAGACTGACGTTGCTTTCGCGGTTTTGTTACTCGTCCTTCTTCGCTTCCACTCGGAAAACTTCGACGGGGAAAATATCTCGAGAACTTTTTCACTTTTACAGATATTGCTTTACTAGTAAGCTCCGATTAAGAGTTAAATAGTTAGAGAGAGAGAGACCGATTTTAGTAAAGGTCAGTTCGTGTCAGTTGTTAATCTTTCCAAATCGAGCATTTCTTTCCGCTTCTGGGTTTTGTTTTCTCCCACACCCGTATTCCGACAACTCCCGTCCACGTGCGCCAGGACTGGCTAGTAGCTCGTGAGGGCAAACCTCTTAGCCAATCATAGCGCAGATGACACTGGTACGGCAGCGCAAAGGGACGGGGTTTGCCTGAATATAGGTGTGCAAAAAAAAAAACCCTCGAGCCCGCAAGCGAGCTTTAGTCCAACCAATCGTAGCGCAGGAGCTGGAACACTACTAGCCAATCGAAACGCGGCAGATGGAGCTTGTTAGAATGCGGGTAGACTTGTAATAGATTCTGATTGAAAGAGTCGATTCCACGCAGTTTCGCACAATTCTTAATTACAAAGATCTGGCAGCATAAAACTACAATATTAATGACAGTGGATTTTGACATATTAACTTAATGTACCTCCTGACCGTCGCACCTATATGAGCTTGTTGGACAGCCCATCCCAAAACTATGGGCATTAATATGGAGTTTCCCCCCCTCTGCGGCTATAGTAGCCTATACTTCTGGGCAGGCTTTCCAGAAGATTTTGTGGGAATTTGTGCCCTTTCAGTCAAAAGAGCATTTCTGAGGTCAGGCACAGATGTTGGATGAGAAGGCCTGGCTCGCAGCTCATCCTAAAGGGGTTCACTGGGATTGAGGTCAGGGCTCTGTGCAGGCCACTGGAGTTCCTCCACACCAAACTTGTGAAAGCATGTCTTTATGAATCTTGCTTTGAGGCACAGTCATGCTGGAACAGGAAAGGCCCTTCCCCAGGCTGCTGCCACAAAGCTGGAAGCCTATAATTGTCTAAAATGTCTTTGTATGCTGTAGCATTAACATTATACTTCACTGGAACTAAGCGTCCAGGCCTAAACCTTGAAAAACAACCCCAGACCATTATCCCTCCTCCACCAAACTTTGTAAACTTTACAATCCATGTTTAAAGTCGCTGAGCTCTTCAGTATGACCCATTCTGTTGTTTGTCTATAGAGATTGCATGGCTTTGTACTTGATTTTATACATGTGGCTGAAATACCCGAACACGTGTCACTATATTGGCTGAATAAAGGGGAGTAAAAAGTAAAACGCATGCTTTGCAATGAAAAATGCTTGCAATTGTCTTTGCCAGTGCTGAAATGTCTCCCTACCTGAAGCTGACATTGAAAATCAGACACAGTTTAGCTGACAGTCAGTTAATTTGGCTAATGTCACCTCTCCAAACTGCCATGCTAAGGTCTGATAGGTCATATTATTGAACTGCTACATTGTATGGCTAAAAGTATATGCACACCCTATCCTAATTATTGAATTCAAGTGTTTCAGCCACACACAGGTCTGTGTACATAAGCTGGTAAACACTCAGCAAGTTGTGCTCTCTTGGTCTCCCAGATGGATGGCTATGGCATCGTTATGATTTGTATCAACACCAGCTACTCAAACTGCAGTCTAAAGCTTCTTCAAGGGGAATTCCACCTATTTTTCAAAATCTCAGAATAACTCACAATATGTATTACTATGATGCTAAAACAGTCATGAATCTGAAAAAATAAGCTTTCGTTTCACTGCTCCTCTGTAAATGGATTACAATAAATGGATTAAATACATTTTAAGCCAAAACTTTATCACAAAACTACTGTAAAACAATGTCTCAGACATCAGGCAGCATATTTATAACCATTTCATATAATAACTTTGAGTGAATGAGCTTTTAGAGGTGGACATCTGGTTCCTATCACCACCACTGTGAACAATTCTGACTCAATAAGCGCCATCAGAAGCATTTCACACCAAACCACTCTGAATGACTTTGATTACATCTTAACTATTTAAGTATGGGGAATTATTGAACAATTATTGGAAATCCCCTTTAACTACCACATTTGGCAAAGTCTGTGTGGGGTTTTTTGGTGAGGTCAGTCTTATGATGTCACTTCAATACATGACAGTGTTTGCACACATATTGGCTGCTTAACAGCCTCATAACTCAAAGAATCCAGTGCCATTCCGAGTAAATATGTACGTATGACAAAGTGTATCATGTATCATTTTTACCACAAGGTGCGATAGCAGCATTTTCAAAAACACTATTCATTTTTCCCAAAAAAAGAATTTGCTTATTTGCTGAATTTAACATACTGGAAAAAAATAAACATTTTATATTTGATGGCAATATAAAATGGTGTAATTTTATATATGATGGCAATGGTCAAAACTCGAACTGTACCTTGAGCCCTTCGAGCTTCGAGTGCAGCTCAGCTTAACCCGCCATCCTTCAAGATGTGTGGAAGACAAGCATCAAGACTTTTCTTTGTACTGGAACCCAGGTGGTGGAATGAACTCCCACTTGCTGTCTGAACAGTCTCTCTGGGTCTTCAAACGCAAACTGAAGACACATCTCTTATATGGCACTTAAGTGAGCACTGAGTTAAGTATTTATTGTAATGTACTGTACTGCACTTATTGAAATGTATTGTACTGCACTGCACTGTGTTTAACTCTGTTTCTTTTCTCTAGGTATCAACATGGACTTTTGTTTCTAGCAGTATTTGAGCTCAGGACTAGCTTTTCTCTTTAACCTATTTGTAACTAGCATAGATACTTTCTCTAGATAGACAAAGCACTCTTTGTAAGTCGCTCTGGATAAGAGCATATGCTAAATGTTGTAAATGTAAAAATGTAAATTATATGTTTTTTTGGGGTTTTTTTTACAGTATGTTAATTCTCGGCAAATTAATGGACTAATTCTCAGCCACACAATTCACAATGCCACATTAAAGTTCTCTGTAGGGGATGTGTTAACTTATTTTCAATTAGAAAATCAATAACAACATGGAATTTAGCCAGGGATCTTCAAACTTTTGCCTTTAAATGTATACTTGAGTATGTTTAATTGTTGATGCTTTTTGATTCAAGTATATATTTGGCTTCATACCTTCACTTTAACTAAGTAGGATTTTGACACAGTACTCATACATTTCAGTTTCTCTGTACTTTTTCCACCCCTGGAATTGAGTCACATCAGGTGAATTGAAATATCAGTAATCATGCTGTCACATTTCACTTTCATGTTTGTCACGCTGGGGGAGACTGGGGGAATGCCGGCCCATATCCATAAAACACAACAAAGTGCAAACTTGTGGGATTCAAGGTGCTTTTACTAGACTAATAAAACATGAGAAACATATAAGCATATAGTTTGTGAGGGGCTATTATTTCAGTTTTATGGAATTTGAAAGGGACTTTTCTTTATGAATCAGCTAAAAAATAGTTCTTTTGTTTGTTTGTTTTTTTCAAACAAGACATTCCGTTGGCTACAAAAACTTCACTTAACTTTAACTATAAAACCATCTTCAGTCTAAAAAAGTACATAACAATAAGGAAAGTAATAAAGGGTGAAATGAAGATAAAATAATAATGTAGTTCTTCTTTCAATCCAGACTTAGTCACCAACCTTTAATAAAACCACTGGACCAAAATGGAAAAATACAGTGCAATCAAAGCAAAGTTGTGTTTTGACTGAGGTTCCTCATTTTCTTGTTTTTTACTGACAGCAGAAACTGAAAGTGTTTGATTTCATTGGCTGGACTGTAGCTCAACTGGACGACGGACTCACGAGGTTCATTTTGGTTGGACAGTGGACAACACTGGACAACTTTTGGACAACACAGAGGCTGAATCTCAAATGGCTTCATATTTTCTTCATGGTGCACTATGTAAGTCACAAAATGATCAGCATGTCCCAATGTCCACACTTGTGATTTGTGGTTTTGCACAAGCGCACACTGACGTGACATACTTCGAATATATCACAAGTGTGCAAGCACATGTTAAGACTAGAAGAGTGCAGATCTCTACAGTAATATGTGTCAAATTCCATGTTGTTGCTGATGTTCTAAGTGAAAACAAGAAATCCTATACAGAGAACGCACTTCAGCATGGCATTTTCTGCAAATATTTAGTGCACACTTTTTATTTATTTGCTGAAAAAAATATATATACATATATCTACCATAACCATAGTGTAACATACTGGAAAAACATAAAATATAACATGTGCCATAACTTTTGCACAGGCCACATTTTATGTTTTTTCCCAATATGTTAAATTCAGTAAATAAACAGTGTTTGTGCATTAAAATGTGCAGAAGTGTGTTCTCTGTATTGGATGTGTTAACTTATTTACACTTAGAAAATCAAAAACAACATGGAATTTGACCCCAAACTTTTGCACACAACTGTGTTGTATCTCTTTGGGTTATATACTGATCCCAATACTGCTTTGCACTGTGCTTTTGCACATTTCAGTAATGGTGCATAAAGTAATGTGCAAAAGTTGCGCCCTGGTCAAATTTCACATTGTTTTTGATTTTCTAAGTGAAAATAAGTTAACATATCCTCTACCCAGAACACACTTCTGCACATTTTAATGCACAATTACTGTTTATTTTCTGAATGTAACATATTGAGGGAAAAACATAAAATGTGGCCTGTGCAAAAGTTATGGCATGAGTTATATTTCATATTTTTCTAATATGTTACACTCAGCAAATAAACAGTAACTGTGCATTAATATATGAAAAAGTATGTTGTAGAGGATGTGTTAACTTATTTTCACTAATAAACAAAATAAACAAAACATCATTTGACCGTTTAAACCTTTCCATACAACTGTACTTGGACACTTATTTGAACACTTACACTGGTGGTATGGCTTCTAAACCCAAATAGTGCATTTAATGTTTAATAGGGAATCCTGCAGCCTTTGGCTGAATACCAAATTTCATTGCTATTAGATATTTATTGCGCTGTTTGGGTGCAGAAGTCTACATAGTACATAGGGGGCCTTTTGGGATTCAGCTTGAGTAGTGGAACATTGTGTAAAGACAGACAGCATTCATAGAACAGATGTGGTGAATGGAGACCCATCTGCAACTTACAGTGGGACATTTTGCAGTAAGCCATGGCTGAATGTGCCCAAGAGGCAAAGGCACATGAGACATGAACCACTAATAATGACTGCTATCTGTGCCACTAAAAAACATACGAAGGTGGACACACACAGACCAAAAGAATCTATTCTAGCCCCCAAACCTTTGGTACATTCAGTGCAAAATATAATTTAAACATAGAACAAGACAGGCATCCATATAGTACAACTATATACAAATATGGGCATGATTGTGGACCACATGCATGCTCTCAGTCTGACCAACTGCTAGTACAGTGCTAGCTCCATCAGCCTTCTATCACAGTCTTTTTATCTCAACACAAATTGTTGAAAGAGGTGAATAGATATTTTTTGTTGTGTTGTTTTTGTTTTGTTTAATCCCATCTGTTGTTAACAGCAACTCCTCATGCAAGTTAAAGCTAATGTGGACTGGTGGTGGATCACTAACTCCAGCATGCAATATCAAGCTATGACACAACGCCACCTAAGGGTCGAACTCAGGTACTGCATTAAAGACCCTGCATGCATTAGTTTAGCCACAGATCAATCTATACAGAGAAATAAGAGCACTGCTATTTTTGGGACAAATAAAAACATTCGAATCTATTCTGTTACCAAATCAGAACAGTATGTGTTTGTGTGTGCAGGTGGATGGATTACCACAATAGATACACTTCAGCATTTCTGCAAACCAGTTAGGAAAAAGTAGTAGAAAAAAAGTTATCTAGTTGTTTTTTTGCCATTTTTCAGCATTGGGTCCACTGTGTCCAAAATGATATAAATCAGCATAGGGTTCCAGGATGACATCATCTGGGGTCAGTTTTCAAGACGTGCAAGTATTTCTAGCTGACTGGTGAGCTGGTATACTGACATGGTTTGACATAATATGAATCATTATAATCTGCAAGTTATGCTTTGTTCTATGTATTACTTTTTGCACATCTATCAGATTAATACAGTGGTTATTATGCAAATGTGTTCATTCTGAACAGGGGTGGGGAGTAGCTACTTCCATTTACCCAATTCTACACACTTAAAAGGGAATTTCATTGAGAGTGGTGTGAAATGGTTCACTGTAGAGACTTCTTTACAGTGGTAGTGATAGGAACCAGGGTCAGCATGTCTACATTACAAATATACCTATTTTATTTACTATTCAAAACCACCAGTGAACCTACACATGTCTTCTTAGCTTTTATATGTAATGTTGATGATGGTAAAATAGTAGAAAATCTGAAATAGTATGTTTTCTTTGCCTCACAACGCCCTGCGTGTATCCTACCACGATGAATTGATTTAAAATGCTTTTTAAGCCAAACTATCTTCAAAATGAACATAAAACAATACAGCAGGCATCATGCAGCATATTTAAAATCTTTTCATGTAAACTGCAAACTGCTGTAGGCTGAATGGATGAGGTTAAACTGTGGTAGGCTGAATGGACAAGGCTAAATTGCTGTAGACTAAATAGTTGGATATATGTAAATGAGCTGGTTCTTGTGATATCAAAAACAATGATTTCAAAACAGGCTGTTTTAGCAGTATAGTTTCTGTATATGGACTGTATGGACTGGTGAGTGAACGGTATGTTTTGAAACTTTAACACGTTTGCAAACTTTAACAATGTTTATACACTGCATCAAATTCGTTATAAAAAAAAGCAAGGAAAATTCATTTTTCCATGATATGGGCTCTTTAAGCTGCTCTACCCACCTCCCATCTTGAATATTTTTGTGTTATTTCAGCTATAAAGGTGCAAGAGCTGCATTATTCATCTTTGACCACCTAGAGGAAACCTGAGGTAGCCGTTTTTTAAACCGCTTCTGCTGCCTAATTCCTGTCCATGACTCGTTTTCTTCACCTCCCCTTGTATTTCTCTATTAGGTAAAACACTACTGGAGAAACATCTCCAGTAGTGTTTTACCTAATGTCACTGGGACTTACAATATTGTGAAATAGTGTTCACCCTGTCTTCTCCCACACAGGCCAGTGTCTGGTAACACTTTAATTGAACAGATGCTTTGTAGATGGTGTTAGTGTAAAAATTAATCAGTGGATGATGATGATAATGTATCAACTGTGTGTCAATTATGGAATTGTTGTATAATGGATTATAAACTATTATACCAATATTGAATGAAGTGTGTGCTCTTTTTTAGTCAAGTATATAAACCTTGGGCTATTTTCAAGCCCAAAAATGATGTTGATGATTTGTACTAACATAAATCCAATAAAAACAAAATGTGGAATTTTACAATTCATTGAACAGCTTCCTAAAAAATCATGGTCAAATCAAATTGTGAAATTAGAGACCTGTACCCGTTACCTTTTATAACTTGCATTCAGCTAGATATTCAAAGGAATCTCAATGACATTTCTACATTTCTGTATAATCAAATGGTTAAGATGTAAACAAAGTCCTTCAGAGTGGTGTGGTGTGAACTGCTCCATTCTAGAGAAACTTATTGAGTCAGAATTGTTCACAGTGGTGGTGACAGGAACCACACATCCACCTCTAAAAGCCCCCTCACAGAAAGTTACTACATGAAATGGTTATGAAAACGCTGCCTGATGATTGAGACGTTGTTTTATGATAGTTTTTAGGGGGTTTGGCCTAAAATGTGTTATTAAAGGTGATTCACAGAGGAGCAGTACATGCAAGGTGTTGTAAGGTAAAATGGTCCCCAAAGAAAACTTATTTTTCAGATTTATCACCATTTAATCAGCACCAACATTACAAATAAAAACTGGGTAGTACATAAAATGGCTATATTTCTGTTGCAGACTTTGCAACCTCTGGTCCCCTTACCAGCAATTCGTTCAGCTTTCTTAGCCACCAAATTATCCAGAAATTTTGAAAAATCACTATAATTTCCCTTCAGTGATTCCCTAACCTTGAACCCATCAATCACTCTAACCCAATTCTCAACCTAAAACTCAAAACCTTAATATCTGCTGGGGTTCCTGCTTAGAAATGGGTTTAAACATTTTGGGTTTGCAAAATGAACCCTTCGGAACATCAGCATAACAGCCTTTATGGAGACTCTGTTCCATTCTGAACCACAAGTCACGGACTATTACAGTTTTTATAATTGGTATCATTGTGGACACAATAGACCTGATGTTAAAAAAAAAGTGGAGTGGAGGTTACTTTTGCATCACTGGATTAAGGGGTCTAATCTCTGCATTTTCTCAGCAGCTACAGTAAACATGCAGCTTTAGTATTAAGCTATAAGAAAGCTTAAAGATATAATGCCCCCTAGTTCTAGTCCATCTGAATAGATCATTCCTAAAAGCAGGACTCAACATTTGTACCCTTGGTTTGAGAACATGCTGCATGAGCTACAGTGGTTGAGTTCCACTCTAACATAGCTAAATGTTCACATCTTGAATGCATCAGGATGAGCTTCTCTCTCTATAGTTGAGGAACAGTCAATATGTCCCATAGACAGAAGATCTATGAGATGATCCACATAAGTGAAGAACCAGTAGGTACAGTTAGATCTGCACTGAATGACTCTTCGTATAAAACATTCAACCCGCCTGTATAAAGTGATGAGTGTGCATCCATTCATCACTTAATTCTGCGCATTCCTGGGTTTGTCTTCCCTCAGCAGAGGAACTGACCTGCCTATTCTATATGCAGTCTTTCATAGCAACTACTATATTATCCCATTCAAGAAACTGTAGCACACAACACTAACTTGTTAAAACACCAACATGTTCAGCTTTCAAATCATTTATATTGTTTGTGTGTGAATGGTCGCATAGCTACACTGTAAAAAAAAAAAAGTTGCACTGTAAAGCACAAAGAATAGTCTTAGGAGTCAGGCAGTGTTATGGGTGTTGTTGCCCAGGCAGGGAATCAAACCTTTATATGCTTCATCGAGGGCAGAGGTGTTATTCACTACATTACACCAAGCCCTGCTAGCAGTTATTAATTAACATTAGCTTCTGTTATTACTTAATAATTTATACTAATACATATATTCTCACATATATTCACACATATATTTATAATAACACGTTTAGAGGGTGGCGAAGAGTGACAATGCCTTCAGTTGTGAGCAACGTTTATTTATTCGATGTTTGTTAATAATGCCTTTAGAAAGCAGCTGTAAATGAAGTTTTTCTTATTTGATGTTTGATGATAAGTGAGAAATTTATGTAATATTGGCACCGATTTAAATTATTGCAATATTCGATATTATCAATTACTGGCACAAAGCCAGCTACAACAGACTGGCAGATTTGCATTTTGAACAGAAAACTCAGCTTTATGTGGCGATTCAAAGTCTATGTAGAGCAGAAATAAATGTGTTCACAGTTTGTTACACCACAGAAAAATGTGTTTTCAATCACCCAGCCAAATTTGAATGATTAAAAAAAATCGCCAAGTATATAAAATTAGGTTTCAAAATAGTGAAAAAAGCAGTATTCACTCTCTGACACCACACCCAATCGCAAAAACGGCACAGCCTCACCAGCTTCATATTCTCTAGAAAGCAAGTGCTGCACCATTTAAGGTGGAACGTGAAAATTTGACCAAGAAGCTGGCGAATAGGAAGACGATTTCAGCTTCATACTAATGTTAGCATATTCAATATCTCACTAGGTTGAGCAGCAACCTTGGATTGAAATGATGCGGCTAGCTGTGCTTCAGCTGACACAAACACAGAATTCGCTCCGTCTAGCAGCTGGACTGTACAGCCATACATGTTTGAGCCAGCAGAGCCAGAATCCAATTCGGAGCCAGAGGACACTGACCTACCCAATAATCAACCTCATTCCTCTCAGTCTGTAACATCACTGAGCCATGATTTCAGACCCAAAATATCCTGAACACAAAAATGATGAAAAACAGCTTAACGGTCTAACAAGACAATTCAGTACTACACAGTTCACGTTCTTTATTATTTTCTAACACGTATAAAGTGTTTAGAAGCAAATCTCTGAATTGACTTTACACGGACTTTAAACAAACTTTTTAGTGGTCTGAATAATTTTAATCTTTTTGGAAAAACTCAATAATAAGTTGTATGCTACAATTTCTCATTAGATTGAATGGGATTTTGGTTAATATTCTGTAAACTTGTCCAAACTTGCAGTAGTTGCTATGAAAGACCTGCAGCATTAGTGGGTGGAACACGGATAAGGTGGGTGAAGAACACTGTGTATATGTGTTCATATAGAAGGGGTACTCAGTGTATCTATGGTTTGTCTGTGTGAATGTGAGAGGAAAAGAACGTTTCTGCTCATACATCTAATGCATTCAGTGTGTTTGTGTGTGTCTAAAGACCGAAGAACAGGGCTCGGCCTTGAGTACTCTAGGAGCTATCAAGAACAGCTTCAGTAAAATCACATAGTCCTAGTTTCAGAGGAAAGGAGAAAAGGCTCCAGGAACCAAGGCCATATTAAGAGTGGTGATGAGGGTTGAGGATACAGAATGGACTAAAAAGACTTCGTGGAGGTCCTGGCTGTGGCGGAAAGTGAAGGAGAGTTCTAGTGAGTAAGCCTCACTCCAGGCCAAAGGTGCTAGTTTCCTCCACAGCGGTGAGCATCTTCTCATAAAGCATGGAGAAGGAGTGGTACGGAGGGAGATCCAAACGGTTAAAACAGGTGTGAGCCCTGTGGACACATACAGACAACAAAACATATGAGAAAATACAGGTTACTAATTTGAAAAATAGCTAGGATATAGAAAGTGTTGAAGAAACCAGCCTGAGATTTAAAAGAAGCACTTGTTTGTTTGAAATGTGGGCTTATAGTTTTAGCCCAACTGTCCTATTACTTTCTTAGCATTTTTACAATGGTGACAAAAGACAAAGTGTCATGTGCAAAAGTTTGGGTCAAATGCCATGTTTTTGTTAATTTTCTAAATGAAAATAAGTTAACACATCATCTACAGAGAACACACCTCTGCACATTTTAATGCTCAATTACTGTTTATTTACTATTAATTTAACATATTGGGGGAAAAAACATAAAACTAGACATAAAATGTACATAAAATGTTTTTATTTCCATATGTCAAATTCAGCAAATATAAATGGTACTCTAAAACTGGCCTAAAACTGCCACATTTAAGTGTGTTCCTTGTAGAGGATGTAATGTAATTTTCATTTAGGGCTGCAATATGACACTATTATCGTTATCATGATAAATTACATTACAGTATGACACAATATGCTTTTCTGAGCATATGATAATATAGTAAATATCTAAAAACACACCCCAACTACATAGATGATTATAAAGAGAGCATAATCAGTCCTGTTTTACTGGAGTTAATGTAGCATATTATGTGAAATACTGAATTTATATCAATATATTCATAGTTTTTGTGAGGCACTATTTTGTCTTTCCAATTATCAATATAAATTTTTCATGTTTTACCTTGTCAATATTTTATGTTTTACTTTATGAACTCTCTGAATTTGTGTTCGAGTGTCTATCCATCACAACACCACAACATGGTGTTAAAGTTTATTTTCATACGTCTTTGAATCTTTCAGAGGCCCAAATTGTCAATTTGGGCTTCTGGCTGCTACTACTGTTTCTAAGCCATGAAACATACTGTTTTCCATTCTTTAGATAATAGAAAATCATAAAATTATTTATAAAAATGATACTTTAATACAGTGTTACAAACTTCATAGGTCTATTTGGGATTACTTGACAACTGTGTGATACTTTGGAAAATAAGAATGTGGGGTACAAGCTTCAATTACTTCAATTATGTGGCTATATTAGCCTCACAGCCCAAGTACAAAGCTAAAGGAGCATGTTTTGGCTGATCCACTACTTTTGGATCAAGGAGGAGTCATTTAAATGTTGTTTCTCATCAAACTATTCCTTCAACATAACATCCTAACCATGCGCCTTTAATTTAAAGCAGCACTGTGTAAGATTTGGGTATCTGGAGACTTCTCTGCTAGAAATGTGTAACTGCACACAGCGTACAGAAGAACTTTTTGTAGTGTGTGTTATGTTTTAGACCCCCTTCCCCGAGTGGATGAATCTGATGATTGAAAGAGAATTCAAAGAATTCAACTGAGCAGGACTTTCTTTTTGAGCCTGTGCATGTGACATTAATACGTAAATGATTTGTTGTTCAAATAATTCATGGCTTGCAGCAGTGTACAGACACCACATTTAAGCTTGCCTTATACTGCTTCTTTTTTGTATTTTTTTATTTTCCAAAACATAAAGCACAGTTATTCAATAGACGTGTTTGAACAAAAACACTCAAACATTATACGTTGCCATGACAAGAGAAGTGATAACTGTAACCTTGGAAGGGAAGTGACTTTGCCCCACTTCTCGACGCAGAACCGACGTGGGCCATTGCTCCCCCTGAGAGAGGCAAAGCCTTCATAGGGAATACTCGAGGTGCCTGTAACAAACTGCAGAAAAAAAGAAAATTAACAGGACCTAAATAATGTCAGAGATTTACAAGCAGAGCTGCAGGAACTTCCCTTGATTCACCCAATATAGGGTAAGTAAGAATCAGAGAATAAATGGTAACACTTTACTTGTGCTCTGTTACATAACATTAACATAATTTAGTGAAGTCGAATGCCCTGTCCGAAGTGATCCCCCAAATCACTATAACCTACATTTGAAAATCTGGGGCCATATTACAGAAACATCATAACTCTGAAATCTTACCCATTCAATCACCACGACAACTTCAGTTAGGACTGAATTTAGGACAGTAGCTTTTACAGAATAACAGTTCGTAACTTTATAATCTTATCCATTAATTCCAGATAAGAAAACGGTATTACAGAAACGTCATAACTAGACCAAAATTCCTACATACTGGCCTAACTTTAGGATAAACCCCAACAGTCTCCCAAATTCTACTTTAATTGCTCGTTTCTATCAATTTTAGGCAGAATAGTTCACTGTAACTGGAAAAATAATATTAAATTTACTTATATTGCAAAAATGCATCCTAACCACCTTAACTGGCTTGTCTCAATGTGGAGGAGTAGCGGCTCTACTTTGAGCTCCTCCTGTATGACTGAGCTCCTCAATCTGTCAAGTAGAGTGTAGCCCGCCACCCTGCAAAGAAAGCTCATTTCCAGCTCATTTGTATCTGTGATCTCATTCTTCTATCTCATTACCCAAAGCTCATAACCATAGGTGAGGATTGGGATGTAGAGCAACCAGTAAACAGAGAGAGTTGCCTCATGGCCCAGCTCCCTCTTCACCATTACAGTCTGGTACAGCGACCTCATTACTGCTACTGCCTGTCCCAGCCCGTAGCCGTTCTCACAATCGCTCTTCCCATCATTCTTGAAAAAGACGCCGAAATACTTACACTCCTCCACCTGGGGCAGGTCTTCTCCGCTCGCCTGGAGTAGACATGGCCATCTTTTCCAGGCGAGGACCATGGAGGTGCTGATCTGCAAACCAACCGTTTCACACTCAGCTGCAAACCTCTCACGTGAGCACTGGAGGCATCAATGCGATGGAGGACACAACCTTACGGCCTCCATACATAATGCCTTCCTGACCTTGGATATGAATATCACAATCAGGAGTAGAGACAAGGCACAACCTTGGCAGAGTGCAACACTCATGCTGATTGAGCTTGACTTAACACAGAGTATATGGACACAGCTTTCACTCCAGGCATACCTAATGACCTAATAGCCTAATGACCTAATGGCCTGGAGTAGTGGCCCCTGCACCCCATACTCCAAGGGAACCCCCCACAGAATATCTTGGGGAAGACAGCCGTAAGCCTTCTTCAAGTACACAAAACACAGGTAGACTGGGTTGGCGAACTCCCATGCCCCCTCAACAATCTGCACAAAGGGGAAAAACTGGTCCATTGTTCCAGGCCAAAACGGAATCCGCATTGTTCCTCCTCAAGTCGAGGTCTGACTTTCAGTTGGAGTCACTTTTCTAGCACCCCAGTAATTGGCACACACTCTCCGGTCCCCTTTCTTAAAAATAGGGACCACCACCCCAGTGAGCCAGTCCAATCATACTGTTCCTGAGGTCCATGCAACACTGCAGAGGCATGTCAGCCATGACAGCCCCACAACACCCAGAGCCTTAAACATTTCCAGGCGAATCTCATTCTCCCTGGTGCCTTGCCACCGAGGAGCTTGCTAACTACCTTGGTGACCCCAGAAGCCTCTGGCCCTGACTCCCATGAGGGAGGCATGTCTCTCAGGTTTAGGAGTTCCACAGAGTGCTCTTTCAGCTTGAGCAAAGCCATTCAGACTGCTCCTGAGCCACCGGACAGTTGTCCAGAACCTCCTTGAAGCCAACTGAAAGTCTTTTTTCCATTTTCTCTCCAAATTCCTGCCATGTTGCTTCTGCCACTGCTGCTGTCTTTTTTGCCCCTCATAGGCAGGGTACACAATATATTGTGTTTCTTGGTCATAGGAGATTTTGGATTGAGTTTCCACTCCAGACCCCCAGACAACCTAGTTCTGAAGATCCCTAGACCCACACAAGCCCTTTCGCTACGACAAGGGCCCGATGCAGCAAGCACTGATGAAAACTCATCAGATAAAATATTGTGAATAATTAAGAGAGTTGAATGTATGGTTGTTTATTAAGAGAAATAACAAAGATGGTCAGCTAAAGCATTTGGGAAATGGAAACTGAAACTGGGAAGCAGGAATGCTCTGATAAACGGCAGGGCTGCTGCCACAATACTCTTATCTACCAGTTTATTGCACCTTAGCGTTGTTTTGATCTTTTTTTACATCATTAACAGTAGCCCTCTAGCTAGGTAACTTCAATTTTTAACAATATTTTGATTGCGTGTTTGTATTTCAGCTGTGCATGTATTGGCAGTTTACGATTTCCCTACTTGAGATGAGATGCTGGAAGATAAAATTCCTAAAATATGATAAAATTTGGTTCTGTAATATGAATTCATGAAAAAAAAAAAATAAATTATCTTGACCTGTCAGATCTTAACTTAGGACAAACGATGGAAATTGTCTGTAATACGGTCTCATGATCACTTTGTATAACACTTTTATAGGGAACAAAATTGGTGATGGTAATAAAGAATCAGTCATAACCGATGACTGCTTTTAGTGGCCTATCAGAGTAACAATAAGAAATAGGTCTATGTGAATCAGTCACTCTTACCAGTGAAAACCAGTGACTATTGTTAGGAGCATATGACAGTGAAAATGAGAGTCAACATCAGAGACTAATGTTAAAAGCCTATAAAAGATGATCTGTTAGTATGAAAGAGCTCAGTGTATTGTGAGGCAGGTGACACAATGTCTATGATTAAATAGTTTGAGTCTGTGCAAACAAAATCATAAACATGCCATGGCAACAGGGACAGATTGTGGTCTTGCAAGGCCCCTGGGCACCAGCATTGTAGGAGGCCCTCCCAATCTGTCATGACCATCACTGGTAATGGTAATATGACATTGTTACATTACTGAACATAATCTGACAGCATATCATCACTGTCGGAACGAAACATCATATCCAAAATGCTACATTTTTAGGAGGAGGAAAAAATGTTATTAACTTGCAATGGACCATTTTAAACCATTTTATTGGTCTGTTCAAAAACTGGAGATACAATTTTTTCACGACAGCAAAATTATGACATGTTTATGGCATTGTTGTGTCAGTGTTGGGTAGGGAGGTTCAAATAGTGTTACCTAGTGTTAATCTCCCTG